>JAOVYX010018876.1:0-48899 GCA_035668315.1 Drosera spatulata
TCCAAGTACTAAATTAATATGCAAATATGTCACGCTCACAATCACACATCAACAAGTTTACATTTCTTGATGTGATTGCATCGTATATGGCAGGTTTTTTGAGGAGGACATGATCAGAAATGGTTCAGTGACCACACAAGAAGAAGCATAATTGATCTAATGACCTCAAAAACTGCATAATTGACATCTTTGAGATAGAATCGTTCATTTGTTATTCCCTATACGATAATTTAATTTTTCAGTTTCGCGATTCTCGTGGTTTTAAAGGACATGATACAACCCTAAACTATTAGTAATAGAACTTAAATTTTGCATTCCTCACATGATTTGCATCTGAGTTGTCTTTGAACACAGACAAGACTACCAAGCATGAGCGGTCTATTATCTTCCTTCAAACTACGGTGGCAAGCACTCCAAATTTGAATAGACGATCCAGAGTGTGGGCCCAACTAAATTGACTTATGACTTCGTAAAATCTACTCCTACTAGTATTCCCCATCCCTAACTGTAGAAAACAATTCGACTCCATATGTGGATTAATGAATGTTCAATTTTTAGAAATTTTATTAAAAAATCAATAGCATTTTTAAATAATAATGATGTTTTTGGTAACAAATGAGAAAAATAATAATATAATATAATAGATGATAATTGTTTTCATATTTTGTAGGTGAAAAATTTACCAAAAAATGATAAGTTATTATTACCTTTGTCTCATAATTCTACATATATTCGGTTGAAATATGTAATTTTTACAATCATTGATACTTCATGATAAATTTACAAAAAAATCATGTTTCAACGTCGTACGATGCGAGTCAAACTTAATCTCAACATTGATAAAAAGCCAAAACATTTACAACATGAGTGGGATCGAGGGAGTATTTTTAGATTGGTCCATTGGTAATCACAAATTAGTAGAGCCCTCAATCGATGCTTATTATCTTAGATGATTTGATCGGAGTTTTTATCGAACACAATATTGTGGGTGATATAATTTAGGCTTCAGTCCTCTTTTTTTTTTTATCAAAAAAAAAAAAAAAACATTGTTCATATTTCAAGACAGAATGAGGAGCATTTGTAGAGGTAAAATGTTAGAAGAACTCCATCCCTAATGTATTTGGATTATCATTTTTATATTTGATAATTAAAATGATAAAATCTATCCACATCCCAATGTCATTTGCATAGTCAAAAAGTGACAGTATCATTTTCTTACTCAAATTTAGCAACTGAAATGACTATTATTATATGTTTCATCAACCAAAATCTCTTTCACTTTCTCCTTTATTGTGAGAACAAGTGCTTCACACCTATAATTCTATGTCTTGAATTGTCATTTAAGTTATCATTTTTATTTTTGATAATCCAAATAATAATCATGGATGCAAAACAGCATGACAATATTCATCAATGTTATCATTTAAGTTGTCAAAAAAATAAAAATGATAACCTTAATGGCAATGCATGGGTGTAATTGCTTTTACGAGGACTGTATTTTATTGCTGTTCAAAATGAAAGAAATCAATAGTGGAGGTCTTGGAGTATAAGGACATTCAAATCAGATACTCTAAAATTCTCTCTCATCCTTATATTATTTAATACAGTCAATTACATCCTATTCCATCTCATTTCACCTAAAAAAATATAATATTGTATAATAATGGTCTATATTTACATATATATTATTCAATATTTCTTATTTTATAAATTTTACACACATTCCAACACACTTTTTTCAATATCATATCATTATTTTTTTCATTCATATATTTTATTTTTTTATTTTTACATATTTTTTATTTTAAAATATCTCATGTTAATGTTCTACGTCTAACTAACTCTAATTAAAAAGGAGCTGCCATAGTCTTACAAAGACTCAACTCAAGAGAATTTGACTCTCAGACTACATATTTATTATTTTATGACGGATTTCCTTACAAGTATTTCAAGTCTATCCTTTGTCTGGGTGAGAAAAATCTGCATATTTAAGTTTAACCAAGTACATCAATTTTTAGGTTTATAAGTAAATCCTGTTATAAGCCAAAGACATGTGACATAAGTCCAACACGATCATTTACTGACCTACGCACCTCAAATTTTAGATGCAATAATTTTATGACTAACTTGATGGTTATACAACTGGTACAACAAATTGATTCAATGATAAAAAGTAATTTTTGTTTTCCAATTCATGTGATAAAAGTTCAATCGTTTATGGTTTCTCGTTTCCTTACTGTTCACAATGAATTCAAAAACTATGAGAAGAGTTCAGAAAAAATGCCACGACAATAATATTGTAATAAACACTCCTCAAAACATATTTGGTGGAAGGATACAACTAAATACAAGAAAAGGATTATTAATTTTAGAATAATGTGTCATACTTGATGAAAACTAAACTCGTCTCAAAACACAATTGTTTTTTAACTTTTTTTTTTGGATAATTATTTTAAAGTACCCAACATACTTTCAAATCACATTTTAGTACCAAAAAAATAATAATTATGACACCTTTAGATACCCATTGTAACTTTGTTTTACATTTTGGTATCCTAACACTTAAAACACCCAAAACATCCTCATTTTAACCAAATCATACCCCTCTTAACTAACCCAACACATATTTTTAACTCGAGGCATACTCAAACCCTAACCCAACTCACTTATCTCCTCCTCACACATCAATGAATCTCCTCAAGCTCTATAAATCCAAAAAAAGCACCACTACCACCACCAGCTCAATGCAACAAACGATGACAACAGAATCAGTTTAGTGCCACAACAACAAAGAAAAAATGACGATCATGATTCCTTCATTGAACTGGAGCTCACATTGCCTAACTATAACGTTAACTTACTCACTAAAACCATCAAACTGGCCCACTACTATGCCGTCTCCTACAAGACAAACATCGACTCAGAATCCTCCTGCGAGGACGCCGCATTCTACAGATCCATCCATGGAGGCGATGAGAATTCGTCGAAAAATATCAGGATGTGATTTGGACGACTTGACGATCAATGTTGTGACGACCCTTGCCCATGAAGCGGGATCAATGGCGACGCTGGGATTCCACAATTGGGCAACTAGGTACTCCAAATTTCTTTACTTTATGAGAATCTACATAGTTTTGGCGACTTGTTTGATTGAGAATAGGAATCTGGAGAAGGTAAGGGATGTGATGGAGTGTGAGGAATTATGGGAAATTGGGAGGTTAGAGGAGGCTGTGGGGATGGTGATTAATATGGGGAATCAAAGGTTGGATCTATCGACTAGGGTTTTAAATTGTGAAGGGTTACGTATGTTTCGAGGTTGGGGGAGTACACGAAAAAGGTGTAGATGTGGACGTGAGGATAAACTATAAAGGAATCCGTGTGTTGCACAATGATAATCATTCTTCAACACAAGCACTCCACATATTTGAAGAACAATTAAAGGACAGGCAGATTGAGGCTTTTATGTTAATTGTTATATATGGTATATAAACTATGTTGTTTTGGTTGCATTAACTGTTGACTTTATGATGTACTCAAGGAGTTCATGTAAAGATAATGTATGAATTATTGTTCATGTTATGTATGAACTAACGTTTTTGGTGTATGAACAATTGTTCGTGCTATGTATGAACTATTGTTCATGTTATGTATGAATTAACGTTTTTGGTGTATGAACAGTTATTCGTGCTATGTATAAACTATCTTTTGGGGTGTGTGAATTGTTATTCTCGTAATGTATGAACCGACGTTTTGGATGTATGAACTGTTATTCGTGTTATGTATGAATCAGTTTTTTGGGGGTGTACTCTTGTTCGTGTTATGTATGAACTGATGTTTTGAGTGTATGAACTGTTGATCGTGTTGTGCATAAATTAATTTTTTTCATATATGAATTGTTGTTCATGCTATGTATGAACTGACGTTTTGGGTGTATAAACTGTTATTCGTGTTTTGAATAAACCATTGTTCTTGAAAAAAGGTCATAAGTGCTTGTTTAGTTGTGAACTGTTATATATGAACTGACTGTTTTGGCTAAATGAATCGTTGCTCGAAACATTAATTAATCTATGAATTTGAAACATTAAATGATATGAAAAAAGTGATGATAATAATCAATCATTACACAAGTTTATATGCATTAGTATCAGTTAGACATGTATCAGATATATAAACTATTAGTATCGTATTATGAATCGAAACAATATCAATAAGAATTATAGATTATGTCACATGAACTGTTGGTATGGATAATAAACTGTAAATGATGTTATGTAAACGTAATTAAACGAAGAATAAATTACAATGTTCAAACTTGAATGTCATTATAAGATATTATAGCAATATATTGTTCGATAGAAATTCAATCATGAGAAAACAAATTTCATATAAATGTTTGATTTAATTAAAAACTTTACATTCTTCATATTTTAAGAAAAAAACAAACTTATGCGGCGTAGTTGTTTAATCACTTCTCTGCAATACTATTCGAATTCGATTGATGTGAATATGTATGAGTTACAATTAGATATATAATAAAGATTAATATTAATCCAATATTATGTCATTTAAGACACCAAATTTGACATTGTAATTTTAGACATAATATGTTAGGAATATGAACTGTTCATTTTAAAGCGTAAATGTGAAATATTATTTATATGAATTGAAGTAGGATCAATATGAACTGCACACAATCATGGATGTCAAAAATAGATTATGCTTTAAAATCATTACACGAGTTGTAAGGATCATAAATATGTGACAATTTGATGATTTAAACAAGAATAAAAATTCTTGAGTTAGTATTAGATGTTGATGCCTATAAACTGTAAACTGCAAAAGATAAACTCTCTCTTTTGTATTGGTGAACTGTATTACATAAATTTTTGAAATGTTTTCCTTCATTGAGTAAACTGTGGACAAATCAAGTTAAAATAAATCTATGAGCATCGTTGATTCTTCTTTTAAACTTTACTTTAACTTCATGAACATTAAATGAGCTGTTTGGACTATCAAATTGAACTGCAACATGATAAATATGAATTGCTAAAGATTAAACATGAGCCAATCAAATTATGAACTTACACGGTTAGTAATATAAAAAGGATCATAATTATACAAGATTTTATGTTTTTGGACAAGTATAACATCGAATGTTTCAGTTTTACATGTTGATTATGATAATAGCTTTGCAAACTATATTCCTCAATATATGATTTACATCTATTCAACCAATGAACTACGACTCATGTATCCGTGAACTACTTAACTCAAATCTCTGAACTGCTGTTGTTATTATGTAAACTACATGTTTTAGACTTGTGAATTGCTTATGGGACCTCTTAAATTGCAACTGTGAAACGTATGAACTACAAGTAAAGGAATATAAACAGAAAATGTGACCTCTTGTACCCGATTATGTTGATACATTCGGAGCTCTCATTTGAATCCAAACGGTTAAAATGTTTAGAGAATTACATATTAGTAGATGTGAATCGCAAATTATTTGTATGAAATGCATATTGTTTACATGTGAACTACATATTATCCAAATGTGAACTAAACATTATTCAGATGTGAACCATATCAACCTACTCAACATATCTCATCATCTCACCATAAATTTCTTTTCTTTATTTCTTTTTTCCTCTTCTTGTTGTGCGTCTGGTGAAGCAATTAACCCATCAAACGACATCGTTGATCACGATCGCAGCTATCGACACCATACACAGTGACGAGAGATCTCAATTCCTTCGCCATCATCTCTCTTGTTCGAAAATTGAAACCCTTTAGTGCTCTTGTCACTATCTCATCTATTTCTCATTCTTCTTATCATTTAATACAATGTTAGCATACTAAGATCACAAAATTAAGCAATGAGGAAAACGAATGAGATTCAATTCAATCAAACATTTCATCGAATAGTTATCGGGTATTATATAACTTCCAAGAATTTCAATTCCAACAATTTTGAACATAATCCCATTTCAAAAAACCTGTGAATTTTGAACAAACCCAAATCGAACAACTACGTAAGATTTTGAATCGCACATAACCGTCGATGGTTCTTGAAGCTTTATTGGTCCAAATCTTCCTTCCATCGACGTTTTTGAAAAAACCTGAAAAATTTAAGATAATTTATTTTCTAGATTATTAATAAAAATAATATATTATTAAATGTCATAATTTATTTGTCGAGGTTATAAAAATTATTTTTTAAAATTATGATGAAAATAAACTAATTACGGGTAAATTAAACTCTATCATATAAATTACATGGGGATTTATTTTCAAATCCTCACCACATTTCTTTTCCCTTCACTTCTCTTAATCCCTCCGCTTCCTTCTTCCACTTCCGCGGTCACTTTCTCCTCCACTTCACCCACCACACTTCACTTCATCATTCTCACCATTTCCTCTCCATTTTCTCTCGTCTTCTCCTCGGCTTCTTCCATCATGCCTTGAAATCAAGAAGACAAGTAAGGTGAAGAGAAGATGACATCCATGGAGAGGAACAAGATGACGAGAAATTGATTTTAAACAAACAACACTTCACAAGACATCCGTCCGCATGGTAAGAAAGGGTGAGCTTCTCGAATATTAAAAATTTTGTAGGATATTATAAAATCTGTTATAAATTCTGAATATATGTTGAATTTTCATATGTTTAGTTTCTAATGAAGTTGATAGATCATGATTTGAAACTCTGAATTTCAAGATATAGATCAAAACGTGCGGGTATATCAAACTGTAAAAACTGGTTATAGAATTGAATTCATGACTTAATCTGGAATTACATAGAAAGAGTTAGAAAACGAGCCTTATATCAATGGAAAGCCCTTGAAATCTACTTTCCAGAAATCCGGACTTGGAGTTGTATATAAGGAGTTATGAGTTGATTAGTGAATAAAGGTCAAACTGTTCAAACTAGTATAAAATATAAACTTGAACTAATTAACTGTTATTATTGGTAAGCTTTTATAATGAAAAATTTAATGCACTGAAAAGATTATGGAGTCTAGTTTATGTGAAATTTTACAAAATGATTTTCGGAGCTATAAACGAGAAGTTATAGATTTAAACGTGTCGAAATATCATGTTGGACAAAATCCCGATATGAAACGTTTCGACCCCAAAACAACTCCAGATGTTCACAAACACTTCTAATTATGATAAATATATAAAACATCATCATGAACTATCAAAATAAGTATCAAAGATTTTTCTCAAATCTTGCCACCACCACATAATATTATATGGCGATTTTTCAAGAAGTACGAACAAATGTGCTTAACTCCATAACGTGAGCAATCATTCACAATGATGTGTCTTAATATGCGTATCGTATTATACTATTGGACTTGGAGACGCTGCTCATTATCACTAAAGGACGAGGCTAAGCATATGCATTTGAAGAATTGTGGTAAAAGGTAACGCTTATGTTTATTGTGTGTGACGATACTTATTATTATACCGTGAGTATAATAATATGCATTGTAATCTTTGGACATAGTCATTAAATATGACTGACGTAAAATATTGACTTTAATTGCTGTGTTGTGTGCTAAATATTGAGTGCTGTGGAGTGCTATTGCATGGTGTGTGTTATGTCTTGTTTGCTGTTATAATAAGGGTGAATATGTGAAAAGAGTGTAAATCCATGAATTTGATGAAATAACTCCGTGGTATAAAAACACAAAGAGCGTAATGTCTGTTACATGTGTTATACAGTGACTTGCTAGTGATATTCTTTCATTGACCTTTTGGTATGAGGGTATCTCACTGCAGAAGACTCTGGGGTCTGGTTTGGCTGATCCCCTTTTGCAGATGTCTCTTTTGCTAAAGCTGAATAAAGCTTATTTATGAAATTGAATAAGTCTCGCCAAGAGCACAACTATAACATTGAGGGAATCTATTGTTTGACGTTTCTATGTGATTGATATGATGATAAGTATAACAAAATCTTGAGTGAACTGTTGAGTGTAGCAGTGCGTGAGACTTGGACTGGGGATCTATCGTGTCACAACGTTATTGTCTCAGTTTGTTTGATATGAAGGTCTTGACTGTCAATACCATGAAGGGTATGACGGTAGTAAGTGACGTTGATAATGTGTAAAGTGTCGATGGAGACGTGGTTTCGAACGTTGTTATGTGGTGTTAAATGTGCTTATACAGAGTGAATCACTAGTATACTTAAGATGATAATTGTGAATGTCGGATTGACATGATAGTTCTAGAGGGCTGGAACAAAGAACCCAAGTGATCATTTCTTTTTCTTTTCTTATCTTCTTCTCTCGTGTAATCTTTGGTAAGGGGACCGACACGTTATTGAGCTCCTATAGCTCACGGTTATTATTTTTCTGTCTTTTTTTTTCTCTTTGATACAGGAGCAAGACTTGAAGGAGAAGTGCGATCTAAGATTTGATGATAGATGTATCTTATTTGTGAAAGGTATTCTGATCTTACAAAGAGATAAAAATTCCCCTACAAAGGTGATATTCTGAGTTATGATTGAGTGCATCAAAAGTTTCTAAACTAATGATGTATAAGTGAACTTAACTTAATTCTTATGATTAAGTCAGAAAGTATAGTTTTTGCCTATCTGAAGCGTTGGGCCCGGCAACAGTGACGTCCTATGTATCACTAATAAGTAATGGAAAGTCGGGATATTATAGTTTTAGTCGATGATTCCTTCCCCGAATGTCGTGATCGACGGTGTCAGATTCGTCACCAATAATCTACTCAGCATATAATTCCCCACTAGGAAGACCACGAAGACACCACGGAAAATCGTCCGGCCCGTATGACCTAATTATAATTGGATCTAAATAATATAAAGACGATATCCTGTCGTCGTCACTGATCGAGATCGAGATCAAAGGTGGGCATCGTGATCTATAGGAATTCAGAAAATCACGAGGTGAAATAGTAGTTAAGAAAAATTCAAGAAGAAGAGTAATTGGTCAAATAGGTTAGGTGTCGAACATTGAGGTCATCTACTCATTTTTGGATATCAAAATATAATTGAAACTATCATTGAGTATCTAAAAAAGTCTTGAAATATTTTGGATACTAGAATGTGGATGAAAACTACCTTAGGTATATTAGTGTAATTATCCCCTTTTTTTTTTTTTTTTTTTTTTTTTTTTTTTTTTTTGCTGGTTCAGGATTTAATCCTTTCCTTGGTTGAATCTTCAAATCGGTGAAGTGGAGCTGCACTCTAAAACAAAATAACGTCGTTTAGGTAGATCTGAAAAAAGAAAAGAAAAAGAAATCACGATCAAGAGAAACAAACAGGAAAACACCAAGACACCCAAAATCAAATCAGTGTAAAAAATACCCACGATCTTGCGACGCAACGCGGAACAAAATCGATACAACAAGGAAATCAGATCGTAGAAATAGCGATAAATTCAAGATCAAATTTAATTCTATGTGGCTTCTTTTGCGAATTACTTGAGATTTCAATTTAGGATTTTAAATGGAGATTTTGAATCTGATTTGTAATTTTTGTGATCCATCCGTTCAGGATTTCAATTGAGGATTTTAAATCTGATTTCAATTAGAAAACAAACCTAACTTTTAGAATCAATACAGGGTTTCAATTGGGATGTATAACTTTTAAGAGTATTGATCAATCAAGATCGGATCTAACTTTTAAGAATTTAGGATTGGGTTTTAGACTACAGGCAAAGGACGGCTGAAGCTGCAGCTCCACTTCACCGTAGTAAAATTGGAAGATAGAAAAGCAAGAAAAATCAAAAAGCTAGAGAGAAGAGAAGTGGGAAAGTAGACACCAAAAAGCTAGCAAAAAACACTCCCCCACACACAACAATCAACAAGCTGGTGCGCAAGAACGCGTTTCTCTTCCTCTCCCTTTGAAACCCAATCCAATCACTCCTCTCCATTCCTATCTTTTCCCCTTTCTGGCATGAGCCAAAAAAACTAGGGTTAGGGTTTATCCAAGCCAGAAACTTTCCCTTTCTTCAATTTCCAAATTCACAACACTTGATATCGATTCGGGTCTGTTGCTCGAGGTTTTTGAGTACCCAATTGGGGGTAGAATAATGGGTTCTTACTCGATTATCAAATGGCGCCATCACCCTCCTCTCAAACCCTTTGCCCCAATTGGTGTTTTCACTGTGTTGGCTTTGCTCTTGGTGGTGGCTTTAGGGGATGATAGGGCGGCGCTGATCGAGTTCAGGGATTCGGTGGCTGATCCCTTTGGGGTGCTCTCGAGCTGGAATTCGAGCAATCACTGCTTCTGGTTCGGCGTCTCGTGCGGTTCGGGGAACCGTGTTGTGGAACTGAGAATCGCCGGCTCTGGAGGTAATTCGAGTGGTTTGTTTTGCTCAAAGATTGATGGCTTGCGATTTTATGGTTATGGGGTTGGGAGGAATTGTGCCAAGGGCAATGCTTTGCTTGTGGGTAAGCTTTCGGCTTCTGTTGCTAAGCTTGATGAGCTTAGGGTTTTGTCGCTTCCGTTCCATGAGCTCGGTGGGGAGATTCCGGGTGAAATTTGGGGGATGGAGAAGTTGGAGGAGCTTAATCTCGAGGGGAATTCGTTTAATGGGTCTTTGCCGGAGTCGTTTGGTGGGATGAGTAGCTTGAGGGTTCTTAATCTAGGGTTTAATATGATAGGAGGGGAGGTACCGACCTCTTTGTCGAATTGTGCTACCTTGGAGGAGCTGGTTTTGGCGAGTAATCGGCTGAATGGGACTGTACCTGAGTTTGTTGGGAGGATTAGGAGTGTTGATTTATCCCTGAATGTGCTTCACGGGACTATTCCTAGTGAGATCGGTAGAAACTGTGAGAAGCTTGAGTATCTTGATTTGTCTTTCAATGATCTATCCCTTGGGATCCCGAGTAATTTAGGGAATTGTGGTCAGCTGCGGATTCTGTCCCTGCATTCCAATATGCTGGAAGATTCTATTCCATCCGAACTGGGTCAATTGAAGAAGCTTGAAGTAGTGGACTTGTCGAGGAACAGCCTCAGCGGCTTTATTCCCGCTCAACTTGGGAATTGTTCTGAACTATCTGTCCTTGTGTTAACCAATTTGTTTGATCCGCTTCCTACCGTTGGTAGGCAAGGTTCAGATGCGAGAACTTATGGCACTGATGATTATAACTACTTTGAGGGTGGTTTGCCTGCTGGCATTGCATTGCTTCCAAAGCTGAGGATATTGTGGGTTCCTCGTGCCTCTCTTGAAGGTACTATCCCGAGCTCTTGGGGCTCCTGCAACAGCTTGGAGATGCTTAACTTGGCCGGGAATCTCCTTACGGGAGATATCCCTGATGGTTTGGCCCGTTGTGAAAATTTGCACTTCCTTGATTTGAGCTCAAATAAGCTAAATGGGGAAATCGGTGGCGAGCTTCCAATTTCTTGCATGACAGTCTTCGATGTCAGTGGAAATTCATTAACAGGTTCCCTTCCGAGGTTTGGGAATCATACCTGTGCACTTGATCCATTGCTGGCCGCATATTCATATGATCCAAATGACATCCCATCTTGTTATCTGTTGTTTTTCACTAGTAGAGCTCTTAGTAGATCCCCATTTTCAATGATCGGAGGGAACATTGAATTTGCCATCATTCATAATTTAGGCCAGAATAACTTCAACGGGAGCTTTCAGACTCTGCCCCTTGGTTTGAATGGATCAAAGCAGAGGATTAGTTATGCATATCTTGCTGGGGAGAATGATTTTGGTGGATCATTTCCTGTGAGTTTGTTTGAGAAATGTGATGAGCTCGATTTGATGATTGTGAATGTTAGCAGCAACAAAATATCTGGCCAGCTTCCCACAGATATTGCTACTAGGTGCAAGTCTCTTGTTCTTCTGGATGCCTCTGGCAATCTAATTAATGGGTCCATTCCCTCTGAGTTGGGCACCTTGCAGTCGCTCGTCGCCCTTAACTTGAGTGGTAACATATTGAAGGATCAGATTCCAGTCAGTCTTGGTCGGATCAGCAGCTTGAGGCTCTTGTCACTTGCAAAAAATCACTTGAATGGGAGCATTCCATCAAGCTTTGGGCTGTTGCATTCCTTGGAGGTGCTGGATCTGTCATCCAATGATCTTATGGGTCCGATTCCTGAAGATCTTGGTCAATTGAAGAATCTGAGTGTCCTGCTGCTCAACGACAATAAGCTGTCAGGAGAGGTTCCATCTACATTGACGAATGTCACGATGCTTTCGAGGTTCAATGTGTCCTTCAATAACTTGTCAGGGCCGCTGCCTAAGAATGGTATCGGAGTTGCACTTCTCCTTTCTGGTCTGTTATTTATCTGACACTCTGGCCATATCTTTATCTAACATTTTTTTTTCCTTCAGATCAAGAAGGAGGAAGTGGGGAATCACAAAGTTCTGCCACCAGCGCCACATCGTCGTCGGCTTCAAGCCCGAGAGCCAGAGGTTCTGGTTTTACTTCCATTGAGATTGCCACAGTGACATCAGCATCAGCCATTTTCTCGGTTCTTTTGGCCCTCATAATCCTCTGCGTGTACACCCGAAAATCGAACAGGAAGTCCAAAGTTCTTGCTACGGTCAAGAAGGAAGTGGTAACGTTCACAGATATTGGGGTACCTGTGACATTTGAGGCGGTTGTACGAGCCACTGGAAACTTCAGCTTGACGAATTGCATTGGCAATGGTGGTTTTGGTGCGACTTACAAGGCTGAGATTTCTCCTGGTGTGCTTGTGGCGGTCAAAAGACTTTCTGTAGGACGTTTTCAAGGGGCTCAGCAGTTTCATGTAGAGATCAAGACCCTCGGGAGGCTTCGGCACCCTAATCTTGTCACATTGATTGGGTATCATGCCAGCGAGACGGAGATGTTTCTCATCTACAACTACTTGCCCGGTGGCAACCTGGAGAAGTTTATCCAAGATAGGTCAACAAGGGCTGTGGATTGGAGAATCCTCCATAAGATTGCTTTGGACATAGCTCGTGCCCTCGCTTATCTACATGACCAATGTGTACCACGGGTCCTTCATCGTGATGTGAAGCCGAGCAACATTCTATTGGATGAAGACTTCAATGCCTACTTGTCAGATTTTGGATTGGCCCGTCTTTTGGGAACTTCAGAAACTCATGCGACCACTGGAGTGGCCGGAACCTTTGGTTATGTTGCTCCAGAGTACGCCATGACTTGCAGAGTTTCCGACAAAGCAGATGTTTACAGCTACGGGGTAGTTCTCCTTGAGCTGCTGTCGGATAAGAAAGCCCTTGACCCTTCGTTCTCTACATATGGAAATGGTTTCAACATAGTCGCATGGGCATGCATGCTCTTGCGCCAGGGCCGGGCCAAGGAGTTCTTCACGGCCGGGTTGTGGGACAACGGCCCACATGATGATCTCGTGGAAGTCCTCCATCTGGCCGTGGTGTGCACGGTAGACTCCCTCTCCACTAGGCCGACGATGAGGCAAGCAGTACGGAGGCTGAAAGAGCTACAGCCCCCATCTTGTTGACACTCCGTTGTAGGTATTCGACCAATTTGACGTAGAGAAATGTAGGTTGTAATTTGTTCCCCTCACAAGCTTGTATTCACCGAGGGGCGGCCGATGTTGATGCCGTAGATCAAAGCCGTTAATTTAGGCTTGTCATTGTATATTAGAGTGAGTTCTTATAGTGATTGTCAGTGCTTCCTTCTTTTTTCACCTTTGATGCTTAATTTGGTCTGCAAAATGATGGCGTGTAATGTGTTCATGATTAGTGTATTATGCCTTTAATTCTTTGATGAGATAGAAATGAACGACTGGACATCTGTGCTAGTCCTCAAATGTTCATATCCATCAATTGCTAGTCTGAATTATTAGTCTATATCTTATACAACGCGAGATGTTTCCGTTGATGCTCGAATAAATATTCTTGACATAAGTGTCAATTGCCTCGATCTAATTCCTACGTTTCATGCCTTCATGGCATGCTCGAGTACCAGATGCATGATAGGTGATCCAAAATGAAACATTTCAACATGGGTATCAAAGCATATAGGTTGTTTTCTCCATTGTCATTTAAACCAAAATCTATCCAGACTTAAACGCTACAAATAGTTGGCCTATCGCTGATATAACTCAATATAGACGAACAGAAGATACTTTCATCTTCCCCAGGAGAAGCTACCTGCATCTGCACAAATACAGAAAAATTTACTCTAAAACAAATTCAAGAAAAAAGGTTATGCAGTCCCCTACATGCTGATCAAAAGTTGTGTAGTCCACTACAAGACCAGTCTCATGAAGGTGTTGTCACGACATTAAGGGAGAAGCATTAACCACGATTTGTCTCAGCGGATGCTCATCGTCACCACCACCAGCATGCTTGATGAACTCTGCAGGAGTGAAAAAACTC
Organism: Drosera spatulata; assembly: GCA_035668315.1. Taxonomy (NCBI): domain Eukaryota; kingdom Viridiplantae; phylum Streptophyta; class Magnoliopsida; order Caryophyllales; family Droseraceae; genus Drosera; species Drosera spatulata. Next base: position 14,346 of record JAOVYX010018876.1, read on the forward strand.
CCATGGCAGACGCAAAGGATCCTCACCTCCTCGCCTTTCCTATACCTATACAGAAACCCATGTACCTTTTCGCCTTTGGCGCCATATCCTTTGGTATACACACAGGGCATCTTTGAAAGTGCCAGCATATCTTTGAGGATCTCACTTGTTCCATTGATGGTAGCTCCAGGTTTAGTCGGTGGGTTTCCGTTGGTAGTTTCAACCAGGATGCCCTTGTAAGAACTTGATCTACTTGGTGGAAGCGCAGGCTTCTGGTTGTTGGACATCCGTGAAGACTTGCCACCATTGCGGCTCTTTGCTTCAACAGGTTTGTTTGTCTCTGGGAAGGAAAAAAAAAAAACCCACAAAGTTCATGTCTATTAGGAAATATTTCAATTATAAATTGGCATTCATACAAGCTATTATGCCAATTGCATTATAAATTTGATATCGACAAAAAGAATGAAGAATGAGCCATCATCGTAGTTATGTAAGACATGAATTGCCATCATTTTTCATATGTCCCTCTATTCATCTACTAAAACTAAAATAAAGAACGGAACCTCAAAAATTATGTGCCATCAAAGTGTTCGATTTCATACTTTTTTTCCCCGCCAAAAAGTACAATAAGTTAGAAAGAAAACACTCCTTATCCATCTTAAAGCTAAGGGTCTTGAAGCTAAAGGATTGTTTGGTATGGCTGCTCTAAATACTGAAATCTAAAAACAATAAAAGAATAAGAAAACAAAATTTAAAGCCAAAATCATCAGGTCAAATGAAATCAATATTAAAGGAGTCTGAAATATTTTGTCCAAAGAAATCAGGATCAGAAACCAATTTTTTTTTCTTTCAATTTTCAGATTTTGATTCTTCATTTCCAAATAAAAAATAAAAATCATACCAAACAATTAGGATTCGCTAGCCAGAAAATGTAAAATAGAAATCTAGAATCTAAAGCCATGCCGAACAAGGTCTAAGTAACAACCACGTAACTTACGTTCTCCTTTTAAATCCATATAACGTTAAATCACTTCATAGTTATGGGAGACTTGACCTACCATCATTTTCCATATATCCCTATTCATCTACTAAAACAAAAACGTGGGTGCCTTTCAGGGTTGCCATTTTGTATTTATTCCACACCAAGTACCAAATAAATATTTCCATTGTCAATCCTTAAAAGAAAAAAGAAATGAAAGTTTTCCCTTTTCAAAAAAAAATTGCAATATTTTCCTAATTGAAACTTTTTAATACACCTAAAAGGGTAAAATACAACCACATGTAGGCATTTATACAACCTTATATTTCACTAACTTTGTGAAATAAATTACCAACATTCGTACATTTCAAAGCTAAGTAATAACCTCGTAAATTACATTCTACTTTTGACATCCAAAAAATATTAAATCACATAATAATTATAAAAGACATGAACTATCGTCATATATCATTTGTCCCCATTCATCTCCTAAAACCAATTTTTCGACCGTTTGGGTCACTAAACTATTTTGCAATCAAGGTTTTTGCCACCATGTTTTTTGCTGCAAAATCAATAACAACCTTTTTACGACCGAATTTCTGATTTAGTGATCAAAAAGGGTGGTCGCAAAAAAACTTTGCTTTTTGTGAAAGATTTCCTCTCAATAAATCGCAATATTTTTCTATTTGAAAATTATTCTACCTTAAAAAGTTAAAAACACATTATAGACTTCTATGTTATCATAGAGTTCACTAACTCCTTAATGATCGATACAACTCACTAACTCCTTAGTGCCATAAATCACCCACATTCATACATCTTAAAGCTAAGTAACATCCATATAAATTACATTATTCTTTTGACATCCGAAAAACGTTAAACTCGTCATAGCTATCTATCAAATTAACAATCCTCAACGCTATATATCAAGTTAACAATCCTCAACGCTATATATCAACACATATGTTATTTTACCATATCTAAGCCCTTAATTATAGTAATCAAATCTTCACATTAGTGGCAACTCATGTGTATATATTTAATTGTGACGTCAATACATGATACGCTTTATATTCAATATAATATCAGAGCTCTCCTCTACCATTTCCATCAAGGACCTCGGCCCATTAGGCTTCTTTCTTGGCATCGAAGCCACACCTCGCGACAATAGCATCCTCCTTACACAATCCCGCTACATTCTTGATCCACTACAACGTGTATAAATGAGTGAATACGAACCGGTCAAAATACCTATGTCTCCCTTATCCTCGTCGTGGACTTCGTCGACTCTCCTCACGAACCTTACCACTTAAGGTTCGTTAGTTGGAGGTCTTCAATATGTTACTTTAACACGATTGGACATTTGTTTTGCAGTTAACAAAAAGTGTCAGTTTATGCATGCACCAACTAGCGAGCATTGACAACTTGTGAAAAGGATCTTTCGTGATCTCAAAGGTACGTGTACACATGTTTCATTTATCCAACATACTAATTCTCATTATTTATCGGCATTCTCTAATGGGGATTAGGCTGATGATCCTATCAAGAGGAAATCTACCGACGGATATCTCATCTATTTCGACCCTTATCTTATCTCCTAGCAATCCAAGAAGCAACGAACTCTCGCAAAATCGTACACCAAGGTTGAGTACATATCACTTGTCGATACCATCACTGAGCTCATTCATCTCACGCGCCTACCACGAAAGCTTTGCTTTCGACTCAGCAAGCTCCACTTCTATGATGTGATAACCTTGACGCCATGTATCTTGCGGCCAATTCTGTATTTCATGGTCGAATGAAGCATGTTGAAATCGACTTTCACTTTGTTCGTGATCTTGCGTCAAACACCTTTAAAAAGTCCAGTTCATTTTCACTCACGATCAAATCGTTGATGCCTTCACCAAGCCATTGAGCTCCCACCGGCTTGAACTATTGCATGACAAGATGAAGCTTCTAACACCTCCACCTTCATCTTGCGGAGGCGTATCAAGGCAACAATCCTCAACGACTATATGATCAGCGTATTTCTTGCGTTACCATATCTAGTTACGGATCTTCACATGAATGGCAACTCTTGTGAATATATTCAACTATCTGTAACCATTCAATGTTAACCATTCAACTGTGACATCAGTACACAATACCTTTTACATTCGATACTATGGGAGACATGAACTATGGATATTTTCAATATGTCCAGTTCATCTACTAAAACAAATAAAAGGGAATGAAACTGCAATGATTTTATACCTTTCAAGTTTGTCATTTTGTATTTTTTCCAATATCAAATAAATACCCCCGCCGTCAGTTTCTTCCGCCAAGGAAAAAAAAACACCCACATATTATGTTATTTTGCTTTTCCAACAAATTACAAAATTTTCCTATTTGAAAATGCTTTCCACACCTAAAAGTTTAAAACACACTTCTAGTTTCTACTAAATTACTGAATATTTCACCGACTCCACGGTGACATAAATAAACAACGTTTGTTACATTTTCAAGCTAAGTGAAACCTTATACTCCCTCCGTCTATAATACTTGCAAAGGTTGATTCGGCATAGGAATTTATGTGTGTGTTGAATTTTATGACATTTAATGAAGAAAAAATATTTTTTAGGGATAGTGAGGTGGTCGTGAGAGGAAGTAATGGATATAATGTAACAAAATATGATTGATGTGATTTTTTTAGATTAAATATTGACTAAAAGAGAAAAGATTACAAGTAAATTGGGACCGTCCAAAAAAGAAAGTGTTACATGTATTATTGGACGGAGGAAGTATAATTTACCTTCTACTTTCTAACATTCATAAAACATTTGAACTCATCATAATTATGTGAGACATGAACTCACATTACTTTTTTTTTGTTTTTTTTTTAAGCAATATAAATGATTTCATTAATCATGGAGAAAATTACATAAAAACTCCATGTATCAAACTCACATTACTTTCAATGTCTCTATTCATCTACTAAAACTAATAAAAGGAACAGAACCTCAAAAATTGTGTGCCTATCAACTTTGTCAAATGTAACTTTTTCCCGTCAAGTATCAAAATAAATACTCGTGCTAGTCGGTCCCTCCAAAAAGGATTTGAAAGTTTCCCTTTTTTCCACAATTGCTTATTTTCCTATTTTGAAAGCTTTATCACATCTAAAAAGTCCAAGCAAAGTAAATTATTGGTAGTAACACCATGTATATTGCATTCTTTTGAAATCCATCGAACATTAAATCTCGTCTCAATTATGTCAGACATAAACTACAATTTTCTTTCCATATACCCATTTATCAACTAAAATCGATAAAAAGGAACCAACCTCGAAGATTATGTATCATTCAAGTTTACCATTTCTTTCTTTTCTCCGCCCCCAAGTACCAAATAAATACTCCCGTTGTCAATCCCACCTAGAAAAGGTCGGAAAGATTCCTTTTTTCAACATAACATCTCTCGATTTGAAAGATTTTTCTTATCAGCGACCACAACGGTGCTCAATTTGCGCACTCTTCCTCCTGTCAAAATAGTGGCAAAATCATACCAACCAAATAAACACTCTATATGTGACTCTCTATCGTCCTAGTTTTTTTTTTTTTTTTTTCCCTTTGAAGAGCCTCAACCAACGACTTTCTACCGTTCCATATTTGTGAACCCATTGTGAAACACACTAAAAAATGGAAGACATCTCCAAAAATGTAGTTTTTGAACTCAATTTTTTGAGTTTTGAGTGGTGGACCAATGTGGTTGCTATTACATCACGTTGAAAGATCGGGCTCGAGTGCCAAGCGTTAGAGCTTGGAACTCGATCGATTCAATAGACTATTTCTCATATTTAACGGAGACAAAGGCCTAGCCGCCTACACCAACCAACAAACAATAATACACTTTCACACCATCATAATCCACTACTTGCTACAGTCTTACTATCGTTTTTTTTTCTTTTGAAAAACGTCTTACTATCAGAGTTTAAACTATCATAATGTGTCATCAAATACAATATGTCCTTCATAGCAACATGCCCCATGGTTTTGCACAAAGATCAATGCCTGAGTGTGATTAGTCAATCCATTTTCACCCTTTAATCCATTTAGGCACAAGCTCTTAAAATAAATGCGACTTTCACCAAATGCTGTTTACTAGTTTCACCAAAACATCTTTCTCTAGTAAAATCCATTTAATTTACGTTTCAATGGATACGAATCAATGAATATAATCCGAAAATTTACCATGGTCAATTTTGGGATTGCCCGAATCTGAGATTCCCGAGGATCCAGCAGACCCCTGCGACGACAACGGAGGCGGCTGTAGCGGCAGCGGCAGCAGCTGAGGAATCCCAATCCCCACATGCGGGCCAGCATCGGGCCCAACAAGGCCCGACTTCCCATTCGCGGCCCAAACACTCGGCCCGCCACCGGCCCGCCCACTCATCAATTTCTCGGCCCGTTTCCTCTTGGCCTCCATCCTCCTCATCGTCTGCTCCTCCTTCCTCTCCCTCTCCTCCTCCGCCACCACCGCCGGCATCGACAACGTCCTCGCCAGCCCCTTCTCCGCCTGGTCCCAGGTCAAGAAGACGGGAACGGAGGATGAGGACCGGGCCAGGTTTCGGGCCTTGACCGGGTCGACCCCGAACTTCCCGTTCAACGACAGCCCGAGACTCAGCTCAATCGACTCTTCCTCTCCATCCTCTTTTTTCGTCAGGTTTTGCATGAATCTCTCCACCAGCTGCCTTGACATGAGGCAATTGGGCTTGGAATCGTCCTCGCCGCCGCCGGGCCCACCAGTTTTATCCGTTTCCGCCATTTTTGCAGGCGACCCAGTTTAATTAACAGAATTTTAGGACTGCCTAAATTTGATCAAAAAGGGACAATTGTGCTGGGCATTTGATTAAAGTTGAAGTTTTGATTGAAAAAAGTTAAATATTTTTTTGAGTAAATAAAAGGGAAAAAAATTTGGGTTTTGTTTGATTGGGAGGGAGGAGAACAGAAGAGGAGGAGGAGACGATGTGGGTTTCGAGGGGAAGAAAATGGGGTGGTGGTGTGAGTAGGTGAATGACGAAAATGCCCCTGGCAGGTGGGAGAGAAACGTGGGATGTTGGAATGGGAGCGTGACGCGTGGAGTTGAAGGGGTCGCCACGTCGGATATGGCGCAGACTTCGAGGCGACGCTTGCCAGGACAGGCCGGTTGCCGTCGCTGGTCAACAACGGACGAAGAGGATTTTGTTTTTCTTTTTTGGATTATTTTTTCTGCCTTGTATGCCCCCGTTCTACTTATAAGTTCGCAACATTTTAAATTGCGCATTGAAAAGTTGGATCCATTACCCATATGGAGGGATGACTGACTGTTATTTTTCATGCATTTACTATGTGATGATAATTATATAAGATATATATTCAAACGTATATGAATGATGATTAAATTAAAAAAATAAATTAATTTATGTATTGAATTGTGCAAAATAGGAACACGTTTCTACACTAAGAAGGGAGCATGTAATTGAAGGTGCCGATTGTTTAGCATGTAATTGAATGTGAGATACACTGTGATGCATTACCATTTTTTGAACTAATCAATTACAGGATTACTATTAAAAAAATTTATGGAAATGGTTTAATCGGCAAAAATCAACCTTGAAACATTACCTCCACGTGTCCTCTTTCCAAATGCGGCTTTTTTTTTTGGTACATTTTTTAAAATTTTATTTTTTTAATAGATATATATTTTGTTTTTTATTTTATATCAAATCAATTCATCTTATCATTTTTTTCTTCTTCTAACATAACTTCGAGGATAATTTAATCTTTATATAAAAAAATCAAGAAATACATAAATTCTCATAAAAATATCAAAGATTATATTTAATATAGGACGGAGTGAGCACTATTCTTTACCGCTAGTACTTCTTATGCAAATTATCACAGTTTGTTTATTGCTTTAATCAAGATTAATTTTGATTAAAATTTATTTTTTATAGAGAATTATCTATTAGTTATCAACATCTAAAATATTTATAAATTGATCATATTTTATTATCTTATTTATCAAATAGTCATCTACAAAAAATGAAAGATTTCAATTTCTTCATGTCTTATAAGAAAGGACAACAAATCATTCCTAAAATCAAATCAAATTAAAATAAATGATAATTAATAAACTAGAGATGATTTCTCCTCAAAAATAAAACCTATTGATTATTTTCATTATTTTTTATAAATGTATCTTAAAACATTTATTATTATTGATGATGATACATGTTTTAATATTGTATTAGTATGCTTCGAAAAAAGTTTCACCTCATTTGACGGACAAACCAAATTGGATAAAATGCGTATTGGATTAGTAAAATATAGGATGATGAAGGAATTAATCATATTTGACACATAGATTTGATAGTTATTGAAAATGTTTTTGAGATTAGTGAAGTAGCTAGTGGTGCAACTTTTATTCACGTACATTAAAGTTACTAATATATCATGAAAGCGTTTGCATTGATAGAGATGATCCCACCTCAGCTGGTACCACACATAACGTATGACAACACCAAAAGAGAAAACACTATATCCATCTTAAAAGAATTGTAATGATTAACTTGGTAGGATAATTTAAATTTGTGTGGGTGAGAGAAATGAGAAAAAAAATGAAGAAAAAAAAGGATGAATTGATATAATATAGAATTAAAAATAAGAATGTTTTGTTATTTTTGTAGGTTAAAAATTTTCAAACATAATAATATTATAATTTAATTAAAATATTTCAATTTAATAAATGTTATAATTTTTATAAAACGAAAATAATAATTCCCTGTAAAAAAAAAGGTTCAAACCATGCTTGACATATATACGTGATCAACCGTACCGTGTCTCTATCAATCATTACATAAATTGGTTTGGAATTTATGTCGTTAATCACATAATTTCTTATATGTAATTAGATCATTAGATTTAACAATCAATGAATAAGATTAAAAATTCATTTCTTTTTCTACAATTAATGTCAAAACGAGTTTTAATTTCATTTATTAATCATCAAATCCAATGATCTAACCACGCATAAAACCATAAAACCCAATATGACTAACCACATGAACATTTTTCCTTATATAGATTGGAGTATATAAATACCAATCACCTAAGTATCACGAAATGAACAAAAATGGAAACCAAAACACAACAGACATTTGGGTGCTCATAAAATGCAAGAGTCTACAACGCGGATTGATCACCGGAGGAAAGACAGATGCAAGGGATCAATCACTTGAGGAGCCATCGTCGTCGTTCTCATGGTCAGCTACAACCTTCTCTATTAATTTACTCCTGAAACTGTCGAGAATGGAGCTCCTTGATGAATCGCTACTATGGCCATCGTTGAGCACCGGATCCGTTTGACAGAGAACTAATGCAACACCTATACATTAGTCACGAAGAGATTGGATCAAATAATCTTGAACATGGTATTGCTAATTGTTTTACTGTATACTGAAGTGTACAATACAAATCAGAAAGTAAAACTAATGCTGCAGGAAATTACATATCAACTTATCAAGTCAGCAACACAAAGAGAGAACATGACATATGCCGCAATGGAATCTCTGCAAGCAGTGACAATTATTTCGCATCTTGCAACACAAACCAGCTTTCCTCTTATTCGTTTTTGGGTTAAATAACATAGCACTACATCCTCTTTGATTATGGAGACTTTCTCATACAATCATGAGATTAGCGTTTGATGGTATCAGCTGCCAGAAGTAAATGGAGGACCTGTTATTTGTACATGGGAGCATGGCCCTAACAAGAAGTTCGCATCAGCTAGTGCATGGGAGTTGATTAGATCAAGGTGGGATGCAGTCACTTGGTATGGATTATTTTGGTCACCTGGGTTTGTACCTGGGCATTACATCATATGTTGGCTAGCCGCACACTAGAAGTTAAGAAACCCAAGATTGATTGATGGGGATGGGCAGGATTGATGACACTGTACGTGTTCTCGGCAGAAATAAGATAGAGAGGCATGATCACCTATTTTTTTGAATGCTCTTTTGCTAGTAAGATCATAGAGTGGTCAAGAAAGTGCTTAGAGACTCTTGCCATCCAAGTGGTGCAAGAAGAATATGGCTAGGATTCTATTCCGTGGTGCAATATATCTCATATGGACTATGGAGAAACCAAAATGATGCATTATTCAGCAAGATTTCTCCATCATATCAAACCAAATAGTGAAGCAGCAGCTTCAGAGATTGGCAATGGATGGGAGCTGCTTGCTGAGCAAAATGACGATGATCAGAGCAGATAGAAGGGTTCGAAGCAACTGGAGCATCACTTCCTAGTACCATGTATATTTTGAGATAGTGATAGTTCTTGTATAGTCCATAGCTTGGAGCCAAAAGCATGGTTTTACTATTGTTTTTGGTATGATGTATAGGCCGCACGTCGGTTAAGGGGTGGGATATATAGCTGGTATATGTCATCCCTTTATGGTTCCATGTAAAGCTTACAAACTCCAGGTTACTAATATAATTTAACGATTGGCACAACTTTATCTTTACCGCCTATTGAATATCAATCTGCCTATAGATGAGAACCCCTACAAGGAAAAGGATATTCCTTTTTTAAACCCACTCTTCATGGACTGGAACATTAACCGAACTCGAGTCTAATTGATGTCTTAGCCTGGAGAGCCTCTAAATACCACAGGCAAAAAGGAAAAGATATCCTTTTAATAAGAGTAGAATAGAGAATGTTGGAGGGGATATAACCAGTCTAAATGTGACACAGATGAGTTCGACACTTCAGATGTGCACTTTCAATTCGATTGTAAAGCTATTACTGTCTCTTCCATGTGTCGTTATAACATATAGAAGTACCACAAGCAAAGGATAAGGCAATGAAACAGCAGCAGAAAAGCAAATGGCCAAGGTATAAAATACCTTCAGGTGTGCACTGTCTGCCAAAACTATGCAAACCGACATAATTCGCTTTCACAGCTCCATTGTTGTACACAAGTAGAGTGGGGAGATTAAAATCCGGATAATTTGGAATGCAATCAGTGGAGATGATCTTGACAAACTTTGTTGCTGGATATCTCTTCGCTAGCTCCTCCAAGCATTTCATAAGCAATTGGCATTCTGGAAATCTACAGGTTCCAAAAATCATAATAGATACAAAGCAAATCTAGCAAAAGAACATCGGAAAAAAAAAAAAGAAAAGAAAAGAAAAGAAAAAAAGCGATAACGGTATGCAGTATCTAGAAAGACTACAAGTTTACAAGAAACTAGTGAAGAACAGAGAAGCACCCATATACAAGCTTTTGGCAATTGAATGAAGGGAATGCTAAATATACGCATAGTAATAGACATCAAGATCGCGCTTGGTATAGTCTATGTAGGATTGGCATACACTTGAGGTGTGCAAATCCTTTAGATCAAATTGTTCGAATAGCATGCCTAATCTAAGACATGTTTTCAAAGATTGATAGACCACAGGGCCCCCTCAAAGAAATTGACGGCTGATGCGCATAATGAAGCTGGAGAGAAGGTAATTAGGCATGAAAATATCCTCAATCAGAGGTAATATTCACTCAAAGAAGTAATCATGCCGTGGATAATAGGTTCGTCATGTAATCCAATGCGTATTCAAGCAACTAACACCAGTAACCTTGAGATGGATTGCTAATTATTGGACAGCTTAGAAACAAACTAATGGGTAATTGGATCAGCACAAAAAAAAAAAAAAAACAAAACAAAACAAAACAAAAAAGAGACACAAAACATGCTTCCCACCAGGATTTACTGCTAACACCTAATATATTGATGCCTATGATACTTTACAGGGTTGCAGGAAGAGAACGAATAAAGCTTATAACCCAATAAACAAAGCAAACTGAAATCTTAGACATAGTTGAGTTTCACCATCAGATAAAATACTCAGCTTAGACATCACCCAAGTTCCAAAAGGAATTACTAAATTGAATTAAACAGCTTGAGATCAAATCAGCAAACTACTGAAATCATGTCAGCAACTTCAGGCACCACAATCCAGATTATTAGAGTTGACTCTTGAATTAATAAAGGGCAACAAGACAGGCAGATATGAGATATCAAACTTGCGAAAAAGACACAGAAAGAAACTAGATGGATCCCAAATAACACACTTACCCATCTTTATAAAGAAGAACCACAACCCAAACATCCGAAGAAGCCTGAGAAACCTCACGGATGAAATCTGACCCAGAAATTGGAACAACAGATCCAAACCTCACAACTTTAGCAGTTTCCCGCATCTCTGCTAACCTCTTTTTCCTTGACAACAAATCAAAAGTTCAATTGGCATACATGTTTAAATGTGAGAAAGAAGATCATGAAACAAATATACCTATATTCTTCCAGAAACCGGTCATCATCAAGATCATCCTCGAGTTCCTCAAGTTCTACTTCAGTTTTCGAATCAACCCACGATTTGTCTCTGGGTTTAGACTCCTCATCTTCAGCTGGAGTGAAAGCGGGAGGTTTGAATGCCGGTGGCTTGGGAGGCAAATTTCCAAGCTTCCGCTGGATGTCATCCCATTGGGTTGAAGCTCCTTCCACATCCTTGTATACGAAGTGGTAGTCTGCCATCAGATGAACCTTTCACCTATTCCACATTTAGTTAAAGTGATCAACAAGATTGAGACTTGATATGAGTAGGGGAGTAACACAACGAAACTTGAAACATTGAACCAGAATGATCGAAGTAGCATCGAATGCAAAGTGGAAGGAATAAGTCGTGGATCTGCAGGAACTTTTGAATATATTGACTAAAATAAAAAGAAGAAGAAGAAAAAGAAAAAAAAAGGAAAAGAAGAAAAGTAGAAGAAGAAGAAAACCTTACATCACAATCCGAGCAACGCGATGAGAGATTGAAAAAGAGAAAAGGGTTGAATTTGCATGATATAATGATCTCCTGACTTGTATCAATGAGTCAAAGGTGAAGCAAAAATTCTGTGCCCTAAATCGTCTGCAGCCATACACTCTAAGTTTGATACAAGGAGGCAATTCATTGACAAATAGAACTAACCAACCAACATTCACCTATTATATGGGTTCTACGACATGAATATGATGGGACTATTCCTCTCGAGTCTCTATCTTGTGCAATATTCTTGCCGCAATCATGGCAGGTCCTAACATATTTTGTTCACTACATTGTTCTTATAGGTCTCCCTCATCCTCTATTAAGTTCAGTGACACTTCATCCATTGTTTCACATACCCTGACAAACGGTTTAACATATACTTTGTACGCATTCTACCGACTAAATCAACCTTGACGCTCTCATTGTTGTATCAGAATGTGGCCCCGGCATTATTTTGCATAACTTGATTAAAAATACTGTCTTCCCTTCCCTGGTATAACAATGCTTATCTGCCTCCAACATTTCCGTCTAAGTTACGCAGCAAAATCCAACTAACCCTTTCCCTTCCCAACTCCATCAAGTTATCGTATCAACACCAGCTCCGATATATACATAATCGTTAATCTTGCTTGATTCAAACCCTAAACAGATCTCCTCAACAATCGATTCAAACTCAATCCAATAGCAATCAGTCCCCAAAATCAACACCCATCTCATTAAAAAAAGGCACAAATTCGGTGAAAGCAAATGACCTAAGACAGTGATTTAAATTGTATACCGGCCTACCTTGAGAGGAGTAACGGGGACGAATGAGAAGACCCGCGGCGAGGATGGATAACACCGTATTCGGCAAAGGCGGCGGCGGCGGTGAACGGAGGGGAGGTTTGGCCGGCGGTGGAGTGATCAGGCGTGTTGAGAGCAGTTCATTGCAAAACAAAGACAAATGGTAGAAGGAAAAGAGGAAGAAAAATGGGAGTCTATGTGTAACGCAGGACAAATAATAAACCAAGATTATTATTATTTTTGTTGATAAAAGGCCCATCATCGGTGGAAAATTCATTGCTCCATATAAGATTCAAGGATAAACATCGGAAGATTAGCACAAATTACGCCACTGAGATGACATTCGTACTGTATAAAACGTATTGTAAACAGCTCTATTAACTTTTTATAAAATTCAAGAACAACAAATATTCTGAAAATTGAATATTAGATTAAGATAATTATCTATAGCACTCCTCTACAATGAAAGATCAGCTCTTAGTTCTCGATCATCTTAATTGCTTGGCTGCAATCCGACTCAAAAATCACACGTTTCATGCCCACGGATATCGTCGTCTCTAAGCAAATTTAATGGTTAAAGATTCATCCACAATAGGATCGAGCTACATTTGTATGTTTTTGCCCGCTGCCATGACCACTTCTCCGTTACTGTTCCTTGCTATCAGACCAAGACTAGCCACATTGTCCACACGCATCGTAACGTCAACATTAAGCTTAACGATACCTGCTTGAGGCGGCTGCCAACTAACTTGTCTCGTCCCATGTACTCCCCTTCCATTATTGACGGAATATTTCAAGGCTTCATAATAGTAAAACAGTGGAAGGAGCCATATCTGGAGAACGGTTAGTCCAATTGTCCATTTTCCAATCTGGGTATGATTTAAGGATTTGATTTTATCCCATCCGTTCTATGACAAATATAACAATTTAACTATACATATTTATCGTTTTGAGAAGATCAAACATTATTTTATCTAAATTTATTATGAAACATTAATCATATAATAAATTAAATATTTTCAAATGACGAAGATTATGAGATGATCGAACATTATTGATTTAAAAACAAAACTCATCAAAAATACGTATTGAATAATGTCAAAGATAAAAATGTTACATTATTTATGGGACATAGAAAATGTAAAAGGACTTATGTGATTTGGAAATCAGAAGCAAAAACCAAAAAAGACAAAAAAAAAAAAAAAAAACACTCAACTTAAATTTTTTTTTTTTTTTTTTGAAAAGGAAAAATTTTGACGAGTACGACCCAAGATATAGGCACAAGGACATCATTGCTTCCAGGGGTTGGAAACAACACAACAAAAACGAACGAGATATTTTTCCATGAAAAAATAACCCGAATGGTGATGAATAACCACACATAATCCGTTCAAATGATACATCACAACTCTTAGAATAGAGATCACATAAAAAATGAAAATCCTGCACAAACTTGTTCTCATGACACTCCCAAAACTCATCACAAGCCTTATCTTCCTCCTAATCTAAGCTGTTAGGCTCCATTTTGATGTCAAAAAAGAATCCTAACTTTCTCGTAGAGCCGGAACAAATCAAGTCGGAGCCCAAAAAATCTTTCGCGAAGTCACCAAGTAATCACTCAAGCAGCAGCATCACGAACAGGCCCACTTTGACGGGAACTTCTTCCTCTACCACGCTGATAACCATCACCTCCACGACCAGGACCCCTGCCTCCTCGTGAGGAATACTCCCCGCCTCCTCGTGACGAATCCTCACCACGACCACCATAATCGCTTCTTCCATAACCACGACCTCCACTAAAACCTCCACGTCCTCTTATGCCATCATTGGGAAATCCATCTCCTTGAAAACCGTCACCTCGAAAACCGTCGCTACGATACGCTCCCCTTGAGGACGGGAACCTACCTCTTCCCCCTTCAACTGAAATAAGTTACAACATACAAATGACAATGAGATCATGGCCATGAGAGTTGGAACTCGAATTTGACAATCATAATGAGGTTAAAGAACAACGGAAGATTGAGGTTGTGTCTCACCTCGAGATGTAGTCCTCTTCATCTCCACGACTGCTTTGCGACCGCCAATTAAGATAGGAGAAGCCTGCAAATCCGGCACACTCAGACAGAGAATGATAAGGGAGGTGCGGGATGTATGATCAAATTTAAGAAACATAGATTTGTAAACGTGAAATCCAGCATGTCAACCAATAGAAGGGTTAATTGGAAAATAGTGGGCTTGCTAACATCACTCGGTACAATATAAGAGAAAATCATACAAAAAAAGGTTTATAAAATAAAAGGTCCATACCATAGTTGTCAATATCGTACGGTACATGATACGTATCATACGATACGATACGATACACACGATTATTGATACGTATCTATGTGATGTATCGAAAATGAGCATGTATTGCTGGTGTAACGATACGTATCGATGCCTATTATACGATACGAACAATACACATTGATAGAAAAATCTATGAGGAAAAAATCTAAGAGAAAAATAAAAAAACGAATTATAACTTAATTGAAACAAAATATCCATTGCCTCCTTTGAGAAGATGAGGAAAAAATAAATAGAAAGCCTTGAATCAATGAGGCACGGATAAAGATGCAGTTCCGAAATCGTTATCTAGTCTCGTACCTCTTACTCATCGTTTGGTGTAGTTGTTGCACACTTGTGGTTCAATTTAGCCATCGAAATGTTTCATTCCAAGATTAGTGGCGTTATTGAGCAAGTGTTTTCAAAGAATGAGTTAAAAACACTTATTTCTTAGTATAAAATCACTTATGATATACTTTCCTATTATTATTAGGGGTTATCCGTATCTTACGATACGATACAATACTCGATACACAAAAATAGGACTTCGATACTCGATAGGTATCGAGTATTTGAGAACTATGGTCCATACAACTTCGGCAACAAATATTATTCTATACATGGCAACCAATATGGTCGAAAACTACCTGATAGCTAAGATATGTGGCCGTCAGCACAACTATTAACACCACATGCCAAGCCACAAAAACAAGATCTTGAACTGATCAACAGAAAAGAAGAAAAATCACATACCTGTATTGCACTTTCCATAGAACTCGAGGACAAATATTCAACAAATCCGTAGCATGTTCCCATTTGCTGCATATAAGAAGACATTATAGAAGAAAAATTCATCAACTGATGTACCAAACCCTAAACCAAGGAATGACAAATGGTATAACAATAGTACGAGAAAAGATACCAACCCAATTGCTCCTGACTTGAACACCTCCTTGTTTGATGGGCCCAAATTTCTTGAACTCCGCCTCCAGCTCGTCCGCAGTGAGATTCAACGGCATGTTGCGCACATAAATGGAATAACCCTCAACTGCAAACAGGACAACGAATAAGGATTACTTAATCTTCTTAATCCTCTCAATTGGTAGGCAACGTTGGGGGAAGAGAGAAAAGAGTGGAAAAGAGAGCTAATTGCAGTCTTTTCAGTCTTCCTTCAAAACTATCTGTCGTAGACCCGGGGATGTATCATTACAGCAATCTGAGACTCATGGTTCATATCATCAGGATATAGTTAAAAATATACTGGCCCTAATATCACGTATCCCCATACCTTCCTCATGGACATCTCCGCTTTCGGCAGGCCTGTCAGAGACTCGGGCAGATGCTTGAGAAGCAGGAGTAAGCGGAACACTAGATGGCTTCTTTTCAGCAGGGGCAGGGGTTGCCGCTGCCCTCACGGTAGTGGGTACATATACTTTAGTTGGCATAGAACTTCCCTTAGGAACTTTAACCTGCAATGAAATTCGAGACTAGCGAATAGAAACAACCACAGATCTGGGGATGCAGATAATGGAGTTCACAAGAAAACTCACAATTGAAGCATAAGATTTCTTCTGAGCATCCTCCTGGGTAGAGGAATGACTAGGCTCAGCAGATGGAGACACGGAAACGTGGTTTTCAGTAAGCTGGGGCTCCGGAGCAACTTCATTCACTATGCCAGCACTTATCTCAACTTCCAACGTTTCAGATTCCTTTTCGATATGAACCTGGTTATTCTCAGCATTCGACGTTGCAGTCTCCGGCAGAGCATGATCAGGTGCATCGGTAGGCTCTGAGGATACAAGAAGTGAGAGTCAGCATTTGAAACATCAAAGCCATCAGTGAATAAGGAAAAACAAACAAAAGAGAAGGGACTGCATAGTAACACAATCAAACCACCTGGATCCACAACCAAAGGGGCTGGCTCGGAGTCTTCGGTATAACTCTCGGGCAAAACATTCAACTGTTCTCCCTCATCCATGTATCTAAAGACATCATTAAGTACATAATACCCTTTGACTTGTGGAGCTAGGAAAAAGGATTGTGCAAATTTCCTCCTCAGCTTGTCTTTTCCAGTTAAGCATCCAGTCACCAGCACGATGACACCTTCTTTGTAAGATTCTTGAGCATCAGCAGTCTTGATTTCTGCCTTATAGTTCTTATAATCCATCGAAAGAATCTTCTCGTTGATCCCCTGCAAAAGGTTTGGAAGACAACCGTTCAGCAACAAAACTCAAATTTTCCTAAAACCATTTTCTTCTTTCTTATAAAATGCCACCCATGAGGTCATATAAGCCAGATCATTTTTCTTTTTTTCCCCTTCAAGCTCCTTTTCTCAGCCAAGTGACAAATGATTGAAGCATGAAAAGATGAAAATTAGAATAAAATCCCTTATAACAAAGAAGAGTAAAATACAAAGGCCAAACATGTGGCACAAGGAAGAATAGTGAAAGGAATTAAGGAGCTTTTGGCAAGTCGCACTCCCTGACATTATTATAGATTTATATGATAACTAATAACTATATTTTTCAAACGATAATGTGTCCATTCCTAAGCAAAGTGGTCGTGTTGTATTGCATCACTTGCTTCTTCATTCCCTCAATCTGATTTCATTTCTAGGGCTAGCTTATAAGTTATGAGTACCAAACCTGCTTGACAGGCTAAGTCATGAGGTCAGTATCAATATGGCAGTCACTAAAGGCTCCAATGAAAGAGGGCACATCTAAAGCTTCCAAAATCCATGAAAGGGTACTTTTGCAAACCTTCCGATGAATTTCCTTTGCACTAGAAAGCAAAGCTAATGACATATCCGTAGTACATCATGGTGTCTCGTTCGTCAAAATGTCTGACGAATCAAGCAATATCTAATACTCCCTCCGTCCCATGAAAAATACAATACTGTGCAGTAACTCACTATTCATCAAGCATTTTGATGCGTTACTTTTTACTACTAAACAATATGATACAAATTTTATTTTGATCTAGGATTATAGTATTTAACTAAAATTATCTTCAATGTTCCACGATGATTTTACAAAAAACATTATTTGCTCATCCCGCTGATCATTCGTAATGCAACCAACTTTATTGCCCACGTGTCAAATGTTGCGTTTTTCGTGGGACGGAGGGAGCGATTTCTTTTGTACAGAAAATCCAGTTAACTCTTGTGTGCTTCAGCAACTATTACTTTAATTAGCTTCAACAAAGACAAAGAAACCGTTTAAAAAGAATTCAGCTGCATGGTTTCCAAAGAGCAAGGTATACTTTGTTAGCAGTAAAGTAACTTAGTGGTGTGTTTGGACCAAATAGTTATTGAAGAACTGATTCCGACCAAATGAGGCGAGTTGTCACAAATTAGATTTTAATTCCTCCAACTCCAACCACCATGGAATTCATCATTCAATTAAGGAATCGAATCGTTGAATTTTCGCCGAACCATTTTACCCTCACATTTGAAGGGCTTGCCGTCTTCACAAATCCCCATCAAGACAACACAGCTCCCCTACACTAGAATCCACCTTTGGAATCCCACTGGTGTTCTGTCACTCCCTATAACGCCAACCTACACCCATAGGAATCACTCGTTGCTATTCATTCCTCTCTCCTACCACCAGATCCAACCAATGAAACCAAGATGCATCCCACCATCGCCCTTTGCCATATCTAGATCTACCACTGGAGAGATCAGCACTCCCAAAAATGCAAATCTTAGACAGTGATTGAAGTAAAACCGCAGATCACCGATTTGTTAAGAACGGATGTTTTGAAGAATCATATTTATGCAACATAATTGCAATGAGGCATGAAAAGGATTTTCCAATCTCGGATGTCAGGATTTCTACAAATGTCATAAATCTCGAAAAATAAATTCAAATAAATTTTGACTATTTTACTGTGATACTGTTAACAGTATACTTGTCACCAGTATTTTTATTCCATTCATTTGGTCATTTCTGGAGAAAAGCTTATTTGGAAATAAGTACTCCCATCCATATGGTGCCAACCAAACATTAATTCTATTAAAATCACCAATCCAACCGTATTATCCGATTTCATCACAAAAGAAATGCTCTCGATCGAAAGCAACATTGCTAATTGCAAAATTGAGGTTTGCAGATGACAATATAGTTAAGAACTTAAAAAACTGTATAGAATAAGGCTAGCCCAACACATAAATGGAAAGATAGCCAAGAACACTAACTTGCATGGTAGTCACGGATGTTATTTCACCACTCTCTTCTTGGCGGCTAAGGACACTTGATTCCTGATAGAATCTAAAAACTTGCTCAGGCGTATGGTGAAGAATGTGGTAATACTGCTCAACAAAAGCATTAGCAACAAATTGTGCAGTGGGAACGGTAGAAGGATCCCCTGACTGCAAAGCCATCCTGTCAAGAGAAGAAAAAGTTAAAATAGACTATAGAGTAGCCAACGAATGACAAAAAGCTGGTACAATCTCAAGCAGATAATTACCAATAAATGGCCGAAAGGACAAAAGCACACAAACAAAAGAATTTTTTTTTTCCCAAGTAGATGAAGGATACAACGTCATGTCCTTGATGGTCATTCGATTTTAAACCAAGAAAATAAAACAAAATAAAAAATAGAACTTATTAGTTTGAATATAATTCATAAGCGAGCATCCAAATCCAAGGGCTTACAATGTCTAAACGGAGACAGCTAAACCTGAAACTCCGAATCTTGAACTTAAAATTAACAGGGAAGTCATTATGATAGAGAATGGCTGCTGCATGATGCAATGATCGCAAGAGTACAACAGTCATGCCAAATTTGGTCCGATGCCAAAAAAGATATTTTTATTGGGACTGTTCTAGTTTGAATGTTAAGAGCTCTAATATCACCTGGTTTCCAGCCAACACTAGGTTTTTCAGTGGCAATCGAAAAACATTGTACTACGGCACTACTAGTATCTCTCTAGGAGACACTACCAAAACAACAGCTTCCATTTCACATGCAAAAACCTCTACATGATACTATTTGACTTTCAATCACAATATATGAACTTGAGCTTTGCGCATTGATTCAAGTATGCCTTGATTATAAGTACAACTCTCGATAGAAACATATTAAGCACCCTCTCAGATTGCATATGCTTTCATCTACCAAGAAAACTCTACACAAGAGTCTAAGGCACCACAAAGCTAAACAAGCAATAAGCATTTGTCACAAATTACACTACATTGTATGCTTATACAGAAATCTGAATATAGCAGTTACACAAATTCAACAATCAACACGTGTGATGCCACAAAAACAAAAACTACAAAATCTTCGGTCTGTCTGCAATGGGAAACGACAGACCCAACACTGACAAACACTCGAGCTCTGATTCGTCACTTCGTCCAAACAAAAGCGAAAATCCACAAAATCCAGAGCAAATCCTCCCTAACATCCCCATCTACTCTTGCAATAAAGAATCAAATTTCAGTGCACACCCGAATACCAAATATCAAAGTTCCAATCCCTCGAATCTAATCAAAACCAAACAATGTAATCGCATAAAACCCACAAAACCCTAGCACCAAATCAAGCATCCAAAACCCACCCACCCACATCTCAACTCAAAGATCCAAAATTTGAATCAAATCCATCAAGCATTGGAAAACCCAGATACAATACGAATACAATACACTCGATCTTCGCCCCGGGATCATCATACATTGAATTGAATCCACTATTCTGAAACCCTAATCGATTGATTCAATATAATATAGTTATTTGGGTGAAATTGGGGGTTATGCAAGAGAGGGAAAGTACCTGCGATGATGAGTGAATCGGCGATGAGGAAGAAGTTGATTGCGGTGAGATTTGGGAGAAATCGAATTTGGGAGGATAACAGACGAAGTTCTTGAAGCGACAAATAAAGCTAATTAAAAGGGTTTCTTTTGCTTCAAAGCATGTACTTAGGCAACTCGTGCAGACGAATTTATCAAGTTTGATGATAGTTTGATCTTGATGCACTTGATTGTAAGATAGAGTGGTGTACTTTATCCTTATCTTTATTAGAAGATTATATTTTGTTATCTTTAATATCATCTTAAAATAGATTATGATGTTTAGTTTTTTAAAAACATTATCAAAAAATAATTATTGATATCATTCTTGAAATTTATCCGACGTGTTCAACACACGGATGAAAATTATATAACAGGAACATGATTGGATCAGGGAATATGTTGATTATATTTTATTCATAGGTTTATCTCGGATCCGAAAATTCAAAAAAGGTTCAACATCAATGCCACGAACAAAAACAAAGGGAAGAAAAAGCACGCTCGGGACAATGCCTCCTCCACCGTTGTTGCGAAGAGGATAGTATAACTATAAATAGTTGTTCAATTTTATCTTAATTATATTTGTCTAATATATGTTAGTTTTAAAATTCAATTAATCTTAATAATAAATTTTTTTAGGAGACGAGTTTAAAAAGAAAAGCCATATAGTTTAAGGTTTTTATAAAGATCCATAAACAGTCGGGTACTCCTAGCATCTTGGATTGAATATTAACAGGGAAGTCACTGGCCGACATTCCCATGGTGTACGTCTCAGCTACAAGATTTCCGGTATATTTTTTTGTGTGCATTAAATGTTATTATTCTAAAATTCTCAAGTTTTTTCATTAAAACTGATTCTATTAAAAAATCTATGATTTATTTTATGAGTGACTCAGTCAATCCCTGAGTCGCAAGTCAATGAGTCGATGGATTCGGATATCTCTCATCAACAATTTGCAGTTGCTACAATAGTCTCGAGGTTGCTGACATGTCGAGGGAGAGGATATATGGAATTGGCTCAGCCACGAACAGCCAGCTCTTTGTTATCTCTTGGACGCAATCACAAACAATGATTCATGTCTTCCGGAGCAACGTCATCCTAATCTAGTTGGTCATTGATAGTTTGTATTTGGATTTCTAAACTTATTCGGAGGTGGATTATGATTTGGAATGAAAGAGGTTGTTATGTAATAAGCAGTTTCATGTTTTGGGTTGATTTTTTAATTTGTTTTAAATATACTAAAATAACGACGGATTTCGGTCGTAAATATTAACTTTTTTAAAACAAAAAACTAAATATTTACGACGGAATTCGTAGGAAAAAAAATGATGATGGATACTCAGTTCCGATAATTCTCTTGATTTCTTTAATTTAGAAAAAAACACACCTTCCATTAAAAAATTCACAAACTATACATCATGTTTCTTTCTCTCGTCATCTTATAAACATACGAAAATGAAAATGCCTAGTTTACTAAAACATATAAATAAGGTACTGTGTTGTTAGACAAATCAATGATAGAGATCGTGAGCGTTGGATTTTATAAACAACTTCTGGCCATTGTGCCATTGAAAGATTTCATTATGTTGCTAGCCAGCAGTTGCTTTATCCGTGTGAAAATCATAACCTAGAGATTGGATCTCCGCATCACGGATGCTTTCTGTGATAATTCATTGAATACAATGATGAGCATAACAAGAAGTAGAAGAACAGGAATCATCCCATCATCTGCAGCAGAATCCCCTTTGGATTTGCCACAAGACCTCTTGATCGAAATCCTCACACGACTGCCCGTGAAAACCCTTCTAAGGTTCAGGTGCGTCTGCCAAGTGCTCTCTTGTCGAAGATCCTGGTTTCGTGCTTCGCTATCATGATCAACAGAGGGCGAAGAGCGGAAATGTTCTTGTAACTCTCCTTGGACGTGTGAGAGCAACAGAGATGTTTGATTGCGAACTACAAACCATGGATGGTCTTAGGAAGGCCTCGGGATTTATCGATCCAGATACTAATGACCGTCGTCGTCAGGTCCATATCAAGGCGTATGTGAAAGGTTTGGCCTTGTTATATGCCAAGAGAGGTGTTAGGACTGGCTTTAAGAAATGTTTTCTCGACTACGAGATAAAGTTATACAATCCTTGCATCAGGAAGTATGTTGACGTTCCGTTGCCTCATTGGGTCAATCCCTCACGTTCCGCTGAGACGATAATGCTTAACCTGTGTTATGCTCGTAATAAAGGGAGCAACGGCGAGTTGGAGGAGGATTACAAGGTGCTAATGTTCAGGTGGCCTCTAACGCAGCACAAGTTGGTCAGCGAGGTTGATCTTGATAATGCTGGCTTGCACGTTTTCAATGGTGGTTGATGGCAGCAGGGTTTTCTGCAAATTCCCGGTTTCCAGTGATATTTACAAGCTCAGCACCGGGCTTTGGAGTGAAATATGGTCGTCGGTCCATGGTAATGGATCTCAGTTCTGGTGGTGGGATTTGTTATTCCCTACGCTTCTGAACAGGGTTATTCATTGGATTGTAATGGATAGGAGGATGAATGCTAGATTGAGTCCTGTGCGAATTGTCTCATTCGACGTTGGTCATGAGGTCTTCGATTGGACTGTTACACTGCCAGATCAATTTGCTGATGGTACCAAGCACGCGCGCATCCTGGGAGCCTATGGTGAGTCCGCCCTTGCATTCCTGGCACGCCTCGATAAACACATTAGCATATGGTTGATGAACCAACCATTGATGTCTTCTTCGGCCATTGCGGTAAATGATCAGTACCCTTGAATGAAACTTTGCATGATCGACCTTCAGGGCTTTGTACGATCGACCTTCAGGACTTTGTTGACTAAAAGAGGGGAAGTGTTGGCCATTCTATCAGGCGTTATACGTTACGACATACAACATGGTCATGTTACTAATCTCCATCAACGAGAACATGGTGATCTATGAAGAGAGCTTGGGGAAGACATACATCCCACTTCAGAGAAAAACCTCCGCTGATAAAACTAGCCGTATTTCGAGTATTCACTTGAGTTTCGTTGCTGTTATATTTTCTCCATTAGGCAGATTATTGAAGGTGTTTCTTCGCACGTAGGAGCAGGATTCATTGACTGCTTCTTTCAGGGTAGGGGTAACACTATACCCTAAAGGTTTTGTCCAACGGCTCATTATAACCTATTCATACAATAACATTTAATTTAAACCATTCAACTTATACACCCACTTCCCAGAAAAAAGAAAATTTTTCATAATAATATACTATCGGAGCCTTTCTATAGCAGCACAAACCAAATCTCAGGATGGGATTACAGCATCTCAACTTGAAGACATTACACAGTGCAGCCGAGGCATGAGACAAATATCGACCAAAGTTTACACTAAGCTAGTGAGTCGATCGATAGACAAGTGCCTGCTGCTGCATCTTCAATATTCAGCCTTTTCGTCCCAGCGAGTTTTCCACATTGGTTGTGCTAGTATCATCATCGAGTATACAACATCAATCACTACTGCTACCTCAATCTTAATCATAATCGAGATAGAATGTAATTCTCCGGGCGACAGATGATAAAGGTATGCAATCTAGTTAAATTTAAAACATCTCGAGGCATGCCACAGATCACAGAAAGCTTATTAAGATCTTTTGCCATGAGGGGGGCAGTGTTGATTACAATGAACACAGCAGTTTTCTAGTTCATACAAAAACATTAAGTTCCAAATCATAAGTTACATCAATCGTCATGTCATTTTGATCATTGCACAAATATGAGAGAAAAAGATCCTCCAACATTTTGGGCAGAATTATTCACATGACAATAACTCGAAACAAGACATCCTTCCCCGGTCCGGTGAGCAGGAAAGGAGAAACAGGAACAACTTCCAGCAGCAGAGTGCCATCATTCCTACAAGGAGTGCAGAATATTCAGTTCCAACATTTGCAACCATAGAAAAGCAGAACCCGAAGATCGAATCAGAACAAAGAAGTGAAAATCATAACATAGCCACTGGTAAAAACTTGACGCTTTCGGTATGTAGTACTCTGTATTAGCTTATGGAAAATACAATAGTGGAAACAAATTACAGAGTTCTCGTGTTTGTTTAATCAGATAATAACATACAATTGTATTTTGAGAGTGAGGGAACAAAAGCTCACTTCGATGTTTTGCCTGTGGTAAGCATCCGTGTATAGCCTACATATTCAAGTCACATGAATGCTTGGTTTGTTACAACATAGAAAATTAAAATCTGGCACTTGGATGTTTTGTCTGAGGTAAATAACGAACTCTAGCTTGTTCCTACTCACCCTTACACCAAAACCAAACAGCAACTAGAGGGACTTGACAAACTTTTGCACCTAAAATAAAACCTCAAAGGCTTAGACAAGGAAAATTTCAAATTAACTCCAAGAATCACAAGTAAGACTTCAATAGTTCAATGTAAGAGCATTATAGACCATCATTGATCTAGACATGAAACTCATTTGACCATCTTAAATAAGATAAAAATAAGCTCGAAAGCAGGAGAGCACGAGTAAATATCAATACTAGCAACCAGGGCAAAGGCACTAACAGTTACAACATTATAGATTCACTTTCACTAAACCACAAATGGGCAAGGATCTGATTTACGCACGTGAGCTGGACATAGATATACTTATCCGAAAGAGAGAACAACCAGGCCTTGGCTCAGGAAACAACGGTTTCCAGGCAAATAGAAAACTGCACAAGACATAGTCTCTAGGATGAATGTACTAGAGTTTGTCAAAGGCATAAAATAAGAGCTTTAGGTGCTAACTGACCCAAAGTGCCCGCCCCATCACATTGGATCACCTCCTATGACGCTAGGTGAGCACTTCATGTACTTGTGACAAGATTGGATGCTCAACACTACAATTAATCAAACAATAATAAACCACAACATATAATTACAAGAGCAGAGAACTATCCAAGCTCCTAGTCTCACAACTCATATGCCAGTCTCAAATAAACTTCAAAAGTGGGACAGCTCAAATAAAATTAAACATAGAGCAATCACGCAAGAGGCAATAACAGTGACACAATTCTTTCATCAAAGATACTGACTTCCACTAAACATTAACCGGACAAATATCAAAGTTCACCGTCGAATAAGATAAAGATAAATCTGAAACAAATGAGTTTCCAGACAATAAAAAGCATGGTCTCTAGAATGAATATAGTTTTGTTTGTTAAAGGAATACAACGCCTCAAAGCCTCAAGCCAATCCGCCTTATGACAAAAGCTTAAGAGCTAAAACTCCCAAAATTGCCTTCAGTGTCGAGAACAAATGGAAACACGTACATCATCACACTCCATCACTACATATGAGCTAAACGAGCGCTTCATGTACTTCCGGCAACATTGGATACACTCAGTCTAGAACTAATTAAACAATTAGGAAACACAACATTTAAATGAAAGAGCTAGAGAGCGATCCAAGCTCCTAGACTCACAACCTACCAACCAACAACCAATGTATTACCGCCATAGATGAGGTTTGAGAAGGGCAAGATATATGCAGTCTAACCCCTGTTACGGACCCATCAAAACAAGCAAATACACCCAATATTCAATCGCGAACCCAGACTCATTCCACCAAACAAGCAAACCAGATCACACCGAACACTCCAATTCGATCATCTAAGCCATAACAGACAAAAAAACATCCCTCAAACCCTAGAAATCCAATCACACAAACGAAACCACCACAAATCCAACCAAATCCCCAATACCTATTCACTGATACCCGCCGCCCCTCGCATCCAAATCCTCCTCCACCGCCTTCACCAAATACACCCTCGGAAACTCCACCCCCTTCTCTTCCCTCTCCGTCATCATCCTCACAACATCCTCCTTCCTCAACACGGTCCTCTTAATCGGCGGCCGGTTCCGCCTCTGATCCCTGGTGAAATACTTGATGTCGAATACGGTCTCCGGATTCGAGGTGGGGACGATCGCCTTCCCGGGCACCGTGGCGGGGCAGTGGACTCGGTACTCGGTGGCTTTTGGGAGGGCTGATCTGTATTCTGGGGATGCGACGGGGCCGGTTATGAGCCATGGTGGTTTGAGGAAGGATTTTAGGGTTGTGAGGAGGGATTTTGTGGCTGCGGTGGCTTTTCCGGTGGCCGACATCGAAGAGGGGTATGAGGGTCGGGAGAAGAAGCTGTTTGTTGGAGGTTGTGTTCTTGATGGGGGAAAAGAATGGGCACTCGCGTTAGAGTATGTAAAATAAAATAGACATAAATGTGAAAAAATAGAATATAAAAATGAAAATAATAATAATATGATGTTAAAAGAATGGATTATAAAGGTATTTACATCAAAGTACATAAAATAAAGTAGGTATAAAAGTTATAAAAAAATAGTATATGAGTAGAAAAAATAATAATGTGATGTTAAAAAAATATATTGAAATATATATAAATTATAAAACGAGTAATAAATCTTTAAATATAGAGTATTATTATAGCATTTTATATTTTTTATAGATAGCAATGAGAAATAATGAAGCATAATGAGAGAATTATCAACCGATGTCAAAAACAAGCTTTTATTATCAATTAATGTAACCAATTTTTTTTAATTACCAATCAACCATGAAAAATATTGTAATCCTACTTTGCCCTTCTATTTCGAAAAGGAAATAAATTTAAATCAAATCAATATTACATGAAATCCCTAGATCTAGCCCTAACTTTTTGCTCTTTGTAAATCATCGTTGTTGCTGAAGACGTTATCGTCACTATCGTTAATGCAGATATTTTCTGAACAGTGCGTTCATAATGAACTATTCAGCGCGTTATCAAGATAACTCAGTGCCTCGTCATAAGAAACACAGTGCCCGACATAATCGATTACTGTGAGATAGTTTTAAACATGTATCAGTACCCTTTGTCTTCGTCTTCGTCTCCACATTCAGCATGCATCTTCGTCTTCGTCTACAACATATAATGCGTCTTTGTCTTCGTCTACGACATACAGTGCGTCTTCGTCCACAACATATATGTAACGCCTCACTCTTTCATAACATATTAATACATAATAATACAAATAACGTCACTGTCGTTGAGTCCTAACATCCCAGTTAGGCAAAAATTACTTAATCGATTTAGGTACAGAAATAAATAAAATCCACTTAGACATAACCAGTAATATTATCAAATATAGCGAAAATTTTTCATTTATTAAATATTTTACTTAATTCATAAACCATAATACAGTAGATGTATATTAGCACCATAACCTATATCACACCTGCCCATCGTCTCTAGCTCCTGAAACCACAGAGAAGAGAAAAACACAGAAAAATAATAACCGTGAGCTATACGAACTCAATAACGTGTCGGTTCTCTTACTAGGGGTTACACGAGAGAGGAAGGTAAGAAAAAAAAAACGAAATGTCCACTTAGGTCCTTTATTCCAGTACTTTGGAACTTATCCTATCAATCCGACATTCACAATTATCATCTTAAAATACAGTAAAGACAGGCAATAGATACCCTCAATGTTATAATTGTGCCCTTGACGAGACTTATTCAATTTCAACTTAGCAAGCTTTATTCAGCTTTAATAAAAGGGACATCCGCGAAAGGGGAGCAGCCAAACCGGAGCTCAGGGTCTTCTATAGTGAGTTTTCCTCATACCAAAACGACCTCACAAGGTCAATGAAAGAATATCACCATCAAATTATTGTATAACACATACGACAAACACAACGCTCTTTGT
The DNA here is from genome assembly GCA_035668315.1 of Drosera spatulata. NCBI lineage: Eukaryota > Viridiplantae > Streptophyta > Magnoliopsida > Caryophyllales > Droseraceae > Drosera > Drosera spatulata. The sequence goes on from JAOVYX010018876.1 coordinate 42,822, forward strand.
GTTTGACACCATGGAGTTATCTCACCAATTATGGATTTACACTCCTTTCACTCACTCATTCTCTTTATACCAACAATCAAGGCATAACACAAACACACACATCATCTTATCACCGCACACAACAATTACAGTGAGTATTTTACATCAGTTATATTTAATGACTACATCCATAGATTCAAAGCATATTATTATACTCACGGTATTATAATACGCATCGTCACACACAATAAATCTAAACGTTACCTTCTTATTGCAACTTTCTCACATACACGATCAGCTTGTCTTTTATGTCTCAATGAGCGACGTCTCCAGGTCCTATAACATGATCGGATTCATATATTAATATATTTGCTTATGAATGTTTGTTCGTACTTCGTGAAAAATCATCATATTAATATTATGAGGTGATGCTGAGCTTTGTACAAGTCTTTGATACTTATTTTGATGATCCATGATGATGATTTTATATATTGAATATCATCAGAGGTATTTGTGAATATTTGGAGTTATTTCGGGATCAAAACGGTTCATTTTCAGATTCTGTCCAACATGATCCATTTGACGTATTTAATTCTATAACTTCTTGTATACAACTTAAAAAATTATTCCGTAAAATTCTACATAAATTAGACTTCATAATCTTTCCAGTGAATTAAAGCTTCTATCATTAAACCGTATCAATAATAACAGTTAATTAGTTCAAATTTATATTTTCTACTAGTTCAAACCGTATATTTCACTAATTTGCTCATAACTTTTTATATATAACTCCAAATAATTATTTGTAAACTGTTTTACAAAGTACACTTTCATACCTTTCCAGTGATACAAGGCTTGTCTTATATATCTTACTAGGTAATTTATATTAAGTCACAAAGTTATCTATGTAACCAGTTTTTTTTAAAGATTGACATATCCGTATGTTTTGATTTATAACTTAAGATTCTCAACTCTGAATCATGGTTTATTAACTTTGTTAGAAACTAGACATATGAGAATTTAACATATATTAATATCAAGATTTATCAAAGAGTGTATAATATTTCATAAAATTTCTAATTAAGATGATTACCTTATGGTGAAGATTCCTCTTCTCCTTAAACTTCTCCTTCTTCTCTTCTCTTGCTTAACTCTAATGTAAGAAGTGTTTTGTTTTGTGTTTGTATGAATTTTTCAAGGAGAAGAGGGCTTTTATTTATAAAAAACTAAATCAATTAAAATAATTTAAGTGGAATATTAGTGGGTATTTAGTGGATAATGAGTGAGTATTTAGTGGGTATTAGTGGATAATTAATTTAATTTAGATGAAGTAGAAATTGACATAAAGGAAAACTGAGTGTCAAAATTAGGTTTTGGTCATTTTCGTATAAATATGGTATTTTGGTATTAATATCGTATTTCCCCGTATTTGCATATTAAGGTTTTATTTCATCCATATTGTGCATTCTTTCCATATTATATAGTCAAATAAATCTTTTAACCCCATAAAATAAATTATAACGTACGATAATTTATTATTAACGTTAATTATCATAAAACGAAATTTTACGGAATTTTTCGGATTCTTACAATATAATGCGTCTTCGTCTTCGTCTTCGTCTACGTTATTTAGTGCGTCTTCGTTTTCGTCTTTATATCCGTTGTGGGTGTCGTCAGTACGTCATCATACATTACTCGGTGCGTCTTCATATTCATCTTCATAGAAGTCGTTTATGTACTCCCCTTTAATTTGTTTTTTCCTTCGTCTATCTTCGTTGTATCCTCACTGCTTTGTAGTCTACTTCATTTCTGGTGATGGTGTTGTGTGATGTGTTTACTCTTTCATTCGTGAGTGACGATCAAGGTCATCGATGGTGTGTGATGATGGTGGATGATTGATGTCGACGAAAGTAATCATTATAAAAGTGTTGGGTTGGTGGAGAAAAGAAATAAGAGACTAAGGGTAAATCAAGTATGTTGTTGGCTTTTTTTAAAAAAAGAGATCAATTGGTAAAAAAATAAGTTGTGTATGATCAATTGATAAATAAAAAAAATAACAATGCAACTTCTAAGTAATTTTCACAAGTATAATTAATAGTAAAAATCTAAAAGAAAATTTTAAAGGTTCTGATGTGAAAGTCCTATGCTCAATAGTTTTAGGGTCCGGCTAAATTTAAAATTTGTTCAAATCAATTTTAAGTTACTCTCTTCATTTCATGAAAATTACAACGAATTGACTGTGCACAGATGACGAGATGAGCTTTGTCCTAACTCACGAGACGATTTAATGATTTTTTTATAAATTTTTCATGAAATATTAATGACAGTTCTGGTTGAGTATTATACCCTGAGTTAAAAAATTTTCATTTTTATATCGTTTAATGGTAAAACGAAATTGATCAAAATATATATGAAATAATATAAAAATCAAACTATTATAATTTTCATGAAACGAAAAAAATATTTAATTTTAGAAAAATTAAAGTACGGTGTCCATCGCAAATAGAACCAAATGATGCTCTCATTGATAAAATTGTGGGCCCCACATGTGATATGATGATCTGCCTGCGGCTTCTCCCTCCCCCAATGCCTCTCTATTTCTTGTTTCGTTTTTAGAATGACTGTCCCATTTCTTCAGGAATCACATTTTATAATATTTTATAATATGAGAAATTCTAAATGCAGTTGTATATGCATTCATTTTTTAATATTCTTCATCTTTTATCATTGATTTGAGTTAGTTATTATTAATTCAACTAGGTCTCATAAAAAAAACAACGATTAAGATGAGAGAGTGTCGAAAGGAGAATATCAAAACGAGTGTCCATAACATTTCTCTTATAATATTAAAGAGAATGTTTGGTATTATTTTTAATTGGAACTTTAAATAAATAGTTTTTTTACTTAAAATTATAAATCAAACTATTGAACTAGTATATAATTACAATCAGATACAACTTATCACTATCAAGTATAAATACATATAAACACTTTCAATCAGTTCAGCCAAACAGACCCTTATACTTAACCCACGCATGCCATATGACTAGCTCCATTTTCATTTTTTAGTAGTCGTTTGAGAACTTATTCATCAATTTAATTTTTTTACTCCTTATATCTTATACATTTTATGTTTTGATGAGTTTCGTTCTTATATTCCCACCGTCCCACGAAAAGTATAGCGCATACGTATTTTGCTATTCCATACGCATAAATACAAATCTCATTTTCATATCAAATATCGTCTGATTGTCCCGCAACATGTATTAGGTTGAAGTACGTAATTTACACAACAATTGATATTTCATAATAAATTTATAAAAAATTATATTTGATTGTCGTTGCACGATATCTAAATTTACATCGACGCGCGTGTAAAGTGAATCTATTGTGTTTTGTCGTGGGATAGAGGGAATAATAAATAATATTTGATGGTCTTGCAATCTCCATCATATGAAGGTACATAACTCATATTATTACGATTAATGCTTCACGATAGTTTTCTGTAACGCAATGTTTGACCATCTTATGATGTCAAACAAAATTTGTGTCAATAAACCCTTAAATCAAATTGTTTCATTCTTTGTGAGATGGAGAGCATATAACATTAATATTGTCTAATACTCTCTTCGTCCGAATTTAATCGAAATGTTTTAACTCAAGACGAGAATTTATACGTGCGTTGAATTTAATACTAATATTTTTATTCTTATTAGTGTGTGTGAGAGGAGTGAGAAAGAAGAAAAAGAAGGCGAAATAAAATGGGATGGATTGATATGATATAAAATAAAATATTTTGTTAGTTTTATACTAGTATGAAAAAAGTTTTCAAATAAAAAAAATATTTCATTTGTTTTGGAATGAGATGTAGACACGGTTATGAGGTTAAAGACATGACGAGCTTGGAAATAGTAATAAGAGACACCCAAGAAAAACTTAGGCTTGTTGGAGGCGATAATATAGAAATGCAGCTTTAACCATGATCGCACAAGCACTGACAATAATATTAGGGTTGGAATCAGTTAAATCACAATTGATGGAGCACATAATAATCTATTTAGATTTTCAAGAGATGATTGCTATGATGCAGCACGGTGTGGGTGACCTATCACTATGGTAAAGTTTTTCAGGGTTGTTTGTCGTTGATTAGAACTTTTCAAGAAATTTGATGTTCTTGGAATCATAGGGAAGCAAATCGCGTGACACACGAGATGACTTTCTATGTTTCGGAATGTTGTGGGTTAAGAGAATGGAGTATCTTTGTAATAACCCAAAAATTTATCGAATTTAAAAATATATATTGGATTAATAATATACGTACGAAGCGTATTCAATGAACGTGTAAATAAAATTTATGAACGATGAGCGTTACATCGTTAAAGTTATTATACATTTGAGACACAAGTTTAAGCTTGAAAATTTGAGATCATTGAACGAAATATTACTATGAAATATTTGGGGTAATTAAATCGACAACGATTAATTATCGAGAGACGTTATGGTTGCATGTATGTATATAACGAACGAATCAACGTCATAATATTATAATATAACGGTTTTTAATTCCAGAAAGTTATATCGTTAAAAGGAATACGATATTAATGTTTTTGGTACAATTAAATCGACACGAATTAATTAACGAAAGATTAATATTACGAAACTGAGATAAAATTAGAGTGACAAAAATATAATGAGGGATCAACAAATTTAAAATCCCTTCCCTCCATTTCTTTTCCCTTGTTTCTTCTTCCTCACCCGGCCACCTCACCCCGCACCAAACTTCACTCTACCCGACACCATCCACCACAAACCACTACCACCCATCGCCACCAGCAAGATATCAAACGCGCTTCCATCATCATCATAATGCCGAAGAAAGGATTCGCAGCCAAGGGAAAAGAAAGAAGCCGCGCCTTCGTATCCCTCCATCGCGCGCGCCGCCTTTCTCAGCCATCGCCACCATCACTTACTCCGGCAACCACGAGATGCTCGTCACTCCACCATATCACATGCCATGATCATCGTCGTTGTGTGAAGTTGACAGACACTCGAGCTCATTAACAGCCACCATGCAAAGCCGCGCGCGTCCTCTTGTTTACCTCGTCGTCTTGTTCGTCTCGCGTCATCCTCACGTCGTCACCACCTTGGACACCGCTGCCACCTTTCCAACGATCATCAAGGATCATAAGATAGGCTGGAACGATGCAGAGAAGATTAGCATGGCCTTGCACGAGGATGACACGCATAAACCATGAAATAATAACTTTCCGACGAAACCAGAGATTCCGACGATGTTTTCCGGCCACCAACATGTCCAGAGGGGTGGTGACAGATAGATGGTGAAGGGAGTGAGGTTCGGGTGCATTTGGTTTCGAGATTTGGACATAAACGAACGTTAAAACGCCTTAACGAGCCTTTCCGACCAACTTCCGGCCAAGTTCCGGCCAAAGTCCGGCAGGCAGCGGTGAAAACGTATGGCAGAATAAGATGATGTGTTTTGATGACATCGGGTGTAATGGGTGTCGAAGTTGGCACGTAAACAATCTTTAAAACGGCTTAACGAAGTATTTCCGGCAACATTCCGGCCGTATTCCGGCCACATTCTGGCCAACGGCAGTGACGGCGGTGGGAAAACGACGGTGGAGAAGGCAGTACAGTAGGACGATGACTTCGGGTGTCAAAGTTCCTAGGGTTTCTAAGGGATTCTTTAACCCTAAGTAAAACTAGGATTAAACACGCTTCAAAGATAATCTAATCCCTCTCGATCCAAATCATGTTTATTATTTCATCAATATGATGTGTTATGATGATTATGATATAGAGGGTATCAACAGGAGGGCGAAGATATGCTTGTTTGCTTAATAGATGCGTTAAGACGATAACGTACGGAACTAGGATTTCGATTATTTATGCATGGGTGCATGCATTAGGTTAGAAGACACTATCTAATGCTAATAATGATTTTAAAAGGTCATGAACGTAGTACTTTGAATATGTGTATTCTTAATGTGCAATATGAGGGATTATACTTAATTATGGAATTTATACGATAATGAAACTAGGGTTTCAATAGTATTTATGCATGGGAACATGCGGACG
>JAOVYX010018877.1:0-19384 GCA_035668315.1 Drosera spatulata
GAAGCAAGCCGCCTAGCTTCTTCAAGCTGCTTCTCTCTAGCTTTTCTTTTAGCCTTCTTACCCCTCGTATTAGCCAACCTAGCTCGTGCTTCTGAAAGCATTTCCTTCTCATCTTCATCCATATCAACGGGGTCTGGTCGTGCAGGCTTGGATTCTGGATTGGGGTCAATCTCTCCAGGACGCAACTTCCTAGGATCATCACCAGGTTCATAGTTTTCATCCTTGGCACATGCTGCATCAAGAAGCTTCTCATAACGTTCAAGGCACTGAGATGGAGTACGCCCTACAATAGGGGCAATGGTTCTCCACTGGGTCGGCATGAGCTTTGCAAGATGGAGAAGCTTCTCATCTTCTTCTCTAGTCCACTCCGTCTACACAATTTTACAAAAACAAAATTCCCCCATCAGTAAACAACACCAACTTAAAACACACAATAGAGCTAATAATCTAAAAGAAGATCCATAACAATACAACTAAAACAATCCAGATTTTTCATTAGGACTTAGAAAAGGGTCTAGGAGGCGAGATATGCACAGTATTAGCCCTATTACAAACAATAGGGAGGTTTTTTCCTGATTACACAACGAAATAAACACCCAAGTATCATTCGATTAGATTAAAAATAAAATATAGCCTCTAATATGGGATTGGTTACATAGCCACAATTACTTCAATCTCATCGCACATAGCCCTCAACGTTATATGAGATTGGCTACGAAGTAACAAAGCTAAAATGAATTCAATCACTTCGACATCGTGCAATCCCTCGACATTATATGGAATACACTACATAGCTACAGGCCTAAAACAACAATATTCTCCTATATCTCATACAACACCCTTGATTCATTCAAGTACACAACACCGTGGTTCACAATCAAACAACTAAAACAACAACAACGAGTTCAAAAACACAAACAACAAAAACCAAACCAACAACTCCATGAATCGATTCAATTCGAGCGAGATTACAATACCTTCTTGATGGAGGGATCGAGCCACTCGTACCACCGCGCCTTACACTGCTTCGCCGACTTCCTAACCAACAGACTCGAGATCCTCGCCCACTGGTTCTTCCCATACTTCATAACAGCCGCCTTGAGGATCTCATCCTCCGTGTTCTTCCACACTCCTCCCTTTATCATTATCCTCATCTTGTTTCCCCTCTTTTACTTTCCCCCACAATCAAAACGAAATCACGAAAATTAGGGTTTCCAGTTTCGCTCACAGAAGTTGAAATCAGAATCGACGATCGAAGAATCGAAGAATTGAATGTAGATGTAGAGGAGAGGGATGAGGCGGCGCGTGGAAGTTGAGACGGTGGTCGACCGGGGCGCGTGGTGGTGGAGAGGTGGCGGCGAGGGGAAGGGATTGGAGGAGAATGCGAAAGGCCAGCTGAGGTTGGTTATGGTGGTGATCGATATATCTAAGACACTCTTCAGTCCAAAGTAATCCTAACAAATCGGTGCGAGAGTTTATACGAAATTTGTATGAATTTTGACATAAAAAGAAATAATATTTATATAGTAATAATGAAAAGATAATAGGTGTATAAAATATTATAATCAAATTGAATCGGAATGAACAAATTTTATGAATTTGTAAAAATTTATTAAGTTTATTTTGAGAGTGTATTTTAAACATATTCAATGATAGAGATTAAATTCTCTGAAAAAAAAGAAAAATGATAATCTTCTTATCTTAATTTTATTACAACGTTTGTCATAAAATTAACGACGATGCTAATGATTCGATGGATGATCAAACGATATCTTTTATAAATTCTTTAAAATATCAAATATAGTCTAAGTTATTAATTATAATTTTGAATCAAAATAAAATTCATATCATATCGTTTATTGCTCACTCCTTAGCACTTATTTTACAACATTTATTTTTGTCTCGTAAATTTAAATCTATCTCATTCTTCTTCTAATTTTAATTCTCAACTACATATTTATTTTTTTCTGTATCTTTTTTAATTTCTAACCACACATAACATTTTAAAAATAAAAATGTTGTAAAAAATTTGAGACATACATTAATAACAAAACGATACAAACTATATGGGACGGATGAAATAATAAAAAGTAAAAGATGGAAATACTTAATGATTAGTGCAGCTATTGGATAACGTTGCAATTCAACAGGGATAAAGGAAGTAAGAGATTTATAAAATAAAAAAAAAACCTGAATTATGATAAATAGACCGAAGTATAAGAGGAAAATTCAATTCAAAAGTATCTGAAATATTTTTGAAAGAAAAGAATTTGAAATATTTTAAGAAAACAACTAAAAAAGTTATTGTAAAATATTGAAAAGAAAAATAAATGTGATTCATCATTAGTTCTAGCTAACATCTAATGAGTTGTTGGGAAAACTCACATAATATTTGACAAACTGACACATGAGTAAATCCTTTAATATGCGAAGGTCAATAGTTTAAAACTTATTGTTGGGTGTAAAGTTGTTTTGTGATGAACTCACCGACGAACACCTATTTAACTAGATTGTCACCACAAAAATCCTCCAAACTAAGTATCTAATACATATAAATTGGATTCACCCTTATCTCACCATAGTTTTGTGCTGCCTCCATGGCTCCTTTTTGTCATTTGCACTCATAACCGTGATCGATTTTCCATGGAGCAGGATCGCCTGCAGTTCCCTTTTTTTTTTGCTGTCTTTGTGCTGTGCCATTTATTGTGTGTGTTTTTTGTGTTCTTGTTTTGTTTGTTTTCGTCTTTTTTTTGTTTGGCAAATGGTTTGCTGCATCTATTTGGGACAGCACCACTGGAGAACTGCAGACAATCCTCATCATAGCTCAGCCAATAACCATGTTTTTTTTTTTTTCTTTTCTTTTCTTGGATGGAGTATTTACATCGATGGAAATGTACAGCGCCAAATGGCATCAAAATCCATCCCAAATACGAACCAACCCCATGCAACCATGCAATATATATACAAACTTTAATCCCAACTAGACTTGTTGAGTACCATCAACTGCGTTTTAATTCAGAGTAAATCTGAAAAGGGCGCTTGTCCGAGGATCTCGAAATAAGCCACCCAGGGGATCACCTCTTGGTCAGCACTATAGTTTGGAGTAGAGGTCGTCAAGGACAGCATAGAAGGCCTCACCGGCCTTAGGCCTGTCCACGGTCCTGAGTAATATATCGGTGGTCGTGAGATAAGGATCACCGTAGAAGCGCAGGTTTGTATCCATCCTTGTCGTCACAACATTCCCTTCCAAAGAGACGCCGACGAAGGCACCTGCCAACGATACCCAGGTCACTAAACATTAAACTCGCTAATTCAAAAACGGATGTGAAGCTGACAATTATCAATATCACGCAAGCAACTACTGGTGTCGTTCCTCTTTTAACAAAAACGAAACTGACAAATATCAATATCATGCAAGAGGGACATTATGAAGCCTGTTTTTTTCCGGCTCCAACGATTTGCTAATGGGAAATATAGTTCGCAGTACCTTTGCTACAGCTGTAAGTGTAGCACATGCCAGATCCTTTATCCCCAGCTCGGACATCGGCTTCGAGTACTCTTCCTACCGGACCTGCAGCAGCACTGCAACCAGCTCCGAAAGACAAATGCATGCGGCTACAGAATGTCTTCACAGCTCTGGAATCGTGCAAAACAATAATGAAATCCATGAGCTCACCGCCAATCTGCAAATTCGAAAGGTATAATCAGAAAATCAATTTTTTGCACTAGCTAAGATAATTATACCCAAGAAAGCAATGGCAAGAGGCTATGAGCTTTCTTATAAAACGATTCCATTAACTCAATACCATACTAGAAAAAACCGACTGAAAAATAGTACTCCAAATACAATTAAAATGTGAAGAAATGGCGAAAAAGAGTACAGCACATTTCAGAACAAAAATACCTGAGCCCCCCATCCTAAGCCAACAGAGGCAATGGCAGATGGTGCAGACCAACTTCCATCAGATCTTCGAGCCACGACTAAACCAGTGCCCACCTTATAAGAAACTAACGCCCCTGCTTTGGCAACAGTTAATATTGCTAGGCCTTTGGCTCTTTTAAGAATTGTGGAAGGTATAGATTTCTCTGGGTTCAATCTCGCAGCCTGTGAATATAATTGAGGATATAGAAACTATAACAAGTCAGATTAACAAATTTAGCCGAACACGAACTCACTACTGTCGTTTTCCTTCTGTTTGAGGGAAAAAGGGAACAGGCAACGATTACTTTTTCTGTTTTAGCATACTGTCCCGAGAGAAATGAAAACAGAAAACAAGAAACGAGAGTCATGAAAGCATGCCGTAAATTATCTTGAATAATTGCACCTGAGAGTAGCTTTTCAAGGTCACCGAAGCCTTGTAAAGCTCATGTTCCATGGAGAACCCAACAGGAAGATTCAACCACCCTCGTGCACAGGTCCAATCCATCACATCATGCTTCGCAACCTGCACTGCATTGCTGAGGGAATTGATCAGAATTCCCTGCAACGGATCAAGCCTATCATAGCAAGCATCACACACTCTCTGCGGATTTCTCTCCCTGAACTTAACCGGCATCAAGCACCTTCCTTTCGTGCATAATCTACAAAAGATCCCTCCACAAAATCGACAATGATGTCTCCCACGAGTAAGAGCCGTGAAGGGTTCATTGCACTGCATGCACGCTGGTGCAGAACTGTCCCGAAGCCACTCCGGAGGTTCAGCTTCCAAAACTTCCTTGAACACACTGTAATTGAAGCCATTCGGCTCCAGAAGAGGAGGTGCACTCGGGATATAAACCGAAGCGTTCAAGATACTGTCCCCATTAATACCAGGCCCTAGAAAAGACGGATTAGAGTTTGAAAAAGTCTGAGTCCCAGTTCCAACCTTATTCCGACCAGTCAGAATGGCAAATATTCCCCCTAGAACATTCTTCAGGTTCACCTCGGCCGGCTTGTCAAGTTGTGGATACTTAACAGCACCCTCCTTTGTATCGAAATCATCATCAACGTACTCATCATCCTGAAAAGTATATTGAAAAGAGAAGTCCTTCTTTAAGGATTCAAGTTTTGGAGGAGCTTCATCATTTTCTTGCAGAGCCCACATGGAGTCGCTATAATCATCATCATCGTCATAGCGAGGTTCACTGCTCTTCTTTTCTACCTCATGTGAAGAAGAATACGATCGCCTCTCCCCTAATGCTTCCATTTAGCATAATCCTATTTGCATAGGGTCAATATTTGTCCTTCGCACTGCATTACAAAATCCAAACCGATAAACAATTATCAGAATGCACAAAGGACATCACCCCGACCAAAATGGATTGATAATCTCATACAAGCTAATGGTCAACAAAAATTCCCAATGAGATACACAATGTCTCCATATTTACTTCAAGGGCACAAATTTGAGTTCAGAAAAATAGGGAATAAAACAACAGAATTGCACAACACCAGCTAAACTCAAACTTGAACTATACGATTTAAAAATTATCAAATACGAAAAACTCCTCCTTCATCGAATCAAAACTCTCCCATTTCACAAGCGAATCCCAAAACCCTAGATCAACTACCACGAAGCACCATAAACCACCATGCCCACATAAAATTGAACCCATCCATGCTATCAAGTTTCCATTTTTAACCAAACCATCATCCACAAATCACAAAATTCCCCAACAAAAGAGATAAAATTAAGTACAAAAAAAAAAGAAGAAGAAAGAAATCAAAAAAGGGGAAATTATACCCAAAAGGGTTATGATTTTAGAGGTCAGATTTGCACCAAGCAGCGAAGCGATACGATGAAGAGAAAGAGATGAGTGAGATTTACCTTGAAGATTTTGATGACTATGGTGAGGAAGAAGACGAAGGGTTGCTGGTGATGGTGGATTTCTGGTTTCTTGATTATGTGAACAAACGAAAGATATTCAACCAACCTTGGTTCTTCGACTCAAACCTTCTTTGGTCATATTCGATTCAATTTTCTTGGATTCGAATTTCATTAATTTCAAAATTCATGTTGGTCATCAATATTCGAAAAATTAATCGGAACCCGAACATTCTAATATGATCGCGTTGTATTTTTGGGTACTCGTGGATTAGATATTGGGCTTGTGATTTTATTGTTTTATGGGCTGTGATATAGCATGTGAAATTGGCGTCAGAGAATTACTACAGTAAAATCTAAAAATTAACGATTTCAATGATTAATGAAAAGATTATTTTACTAAAAATATATTAAGATATTAGAAAAAAATTAAAGTGAGATTGATGATATTGTAATAATATAAGCAAAAATGATTTAGAATCGACTGTAAGTCTTTATCTAGAGGTCATTAGAAGTTCTCTTTTTCTCAATTGTTGAGTTTTAATTTATTTACAAATCATGTGTTGTATTTGAAAATTGCGGATTAAAGACAAATTTAATAAATTTATCAATTAAGGAAATATAACATATAATTTCTAAACTTTCGACCTTTTGTTTATAGCCATCCTCAATTTTTAAAGACAGATATCCCTCTTTTGAGGGGATTTTTCTATCAAAACAAAATATATATTTTCATTAGTCATGTATTAAAAATAAAGAATTTTTCAAAAATTATAAAATCAATTGACTATTTTTATAATTTGAGAGGATAAAATATAATCAGATAGCCTGAGAGCTACGGTTAACCCAAAAAACAAAAAGAAAACACGTAATCAAAACACAAATCCAAACCAAAAACCGAAAAACCTCAAATCTTACCAAATAAATTCAAAATTGAAACCCTAAATCAAAATCAAAACCAAAAAAAGAAAACACAATAAAAAACCCCAAATCCAAACCAGAACTAGGGAGCCCAAATCAAATTCATAATCGAAACCCTAAATTGGAATTCTGAGATCAAAGCCCTGTTGAAATCAAAAATTAAAACCGCGAATTCCAAAACGAAGATCTCAACTCAGTCCCTTTGTTTTTTTGAGTTTCTTTCTTTTTTTTCCGCGTCACGTAATGAATTTATAGCCTAGCTTCACTTTTGTTTGGCCGTGATCCATACGTTTACTTTCTGATTTATTTTTTTTGATTGTACGATGTCGATTTGGGGAAAACAGCAGCTCTTTGGCTGCTGCAGCTACAGCTACACTTTCCTGATTTACAAATCATGTGTTGTTACGGGTTAAAGGCAAATTTAGTTAACTATTAATTAGAAAAAAATAATATATAATCTCATGAATTTTTGTACTTTTATATATAATCCTTCTTAATTTTTGAAATAGATACATGTTTCTTTTAGAGGGGGGTTTCTGCCAAAACAAAATGTATACTTTCAGATATCATGTGTAAAAAATCAACACTTTAAAAAAAATAGAAGATTAAATGACTATCTTTATAATTCAAAGGGATAAAATATAATCAGATGATAATTAAGAGAAATTAAATACTATTTTTTCATCAATTAAAACAGCAGCTCGAGAGCTACAGTTAACCCCAAAAAAAGAAGAAAAACACGTGATCAAACCACAAATCCAAATCAAAAACTAAAAAAAAACCACAAACCTTACCAATCAAATTCAAAATTGAAATTCTAAATCAAAATCAAAACCAAAAAATCGAAGCCCAATCATAACCTCAAATCCAAACCAGAACTAGGGAACCCAAAATCAAAATCATAATCGACACTCTAAAATCAAAACCCCAAATTGAAATCCTAAAATCAAAACCTTGTTGAAATCTAAAATCAAAACCCTGAATTCGAAACCTAAGATCTCAATTCAGTCTCCTTGTTTCTTTGTTGTTGTTTTTTTTCTTTTTTTGCGCCGGGTAATGAATTCGTAGCCTAACTTCACTTTTGTTTGGCAGTAATCTATGCGTTTGCCTTCTTCTTTTTCGTTTTTTTGCTGGTAAGATGCCGTTTTGGGGGAAACAGCAGCCCTGTGGCTGCTGTAGCTGCAGCTACGCTTTCTTGATATATAAAACTACTTTATGTTTTTTTAATATCAAAGTTTAATTTTTTTAGTGTCAATCTTGGTTGATCATGTATGTAATGTCTCACGCGTTTATGATCACAAATAATATTCATTTATTATATATATATATATAAATAAAGTTAATTTAGAGATTCTTGTTACTGATATGAATGAAATAGATGTATGTAACCGTCAATAGAATTTTATATATACATAATATAAAATACAAAAATAATATATTATTAAATCAGATTAAGGATTTTTGAAAACAACGCTGGTGAGGGATAATTAGAGAGAGATCTTTGTGAAAGAACAAAATATTCAGAGATCGCATGATGATATGAGAGCTGGCAAGTGCACTAGAAGTCTAGACATACTCTTGACAATCTATATATATTATAAATTTAGAAATTCATCCCATGATATATTATGTTATGATATTTTATATCAATTAATTTAATTATGGGTTCAATGGTATTTTTATTTTTATTATATTTAATAATCATCAACAATTATGAAATTAAAAGAAAAAAATTTTCATGTTTCCTCTTTTAAATTTCATTGAAATTATTAAACCCTTCATACATGTTATGACAAAAGAATATATCTTTAGATTTTATACGAAAAAATGATACAATTGAAATTATTAAATCCTTCATATATGTCATGATAAAAAAATATGTGTTTAAATTTTTTGTCGTCAGTGTTAATTATTGCGAAAAAAACGATATGATTGAAAATTTTATACTACAAAAAGTCAAAATTTTTTGCCAAAAGGGGAAAAAAAAAACCAAAAGGTTTTATATCATTCACGATAATAACTTGAATTGATTCATGGAATGATACAATTAATTTGATAACTCTCATCATTTCTATAAAGAAGAAACAACTGAGTAAAATCAAGATGAAAAAATAATTTCAAGGATCTCATATGATACTGTTTAAGAATATCGTGATAATTTCATATAGATTGTATCATAGAAGACATGTGCATTTATAGCCATCTCATGGTGTCTCGTGGTATGTCATGTTATGATATTTGATATCAATTAATTCAATCATGGGTTCAATGGTATTTTTATTTTTATTATATTTAATAATCATCAATAATTGTGAAATTAAAGAGAATTTTTTTTTCATATTTTCTCTTTTGTATTTCATTGAAATTATTTAACCCTTCATATATGTCACGACAAAAGAGTATGTGTTTAGATTTTTTGCGAGAAAACGATAAGATTAAAAATATTTTACTATAAAAAATCAAATTTTTTTGTCAAAAAAGAAAAAAAACCCAAAAGTTTTTATATATTCACTGTAATAACTTGAATTAATTCATGAAGTGATATAATTAATTTGATAACTCTCATCATTTATGTAAAGAAGAAACAATTAAATAAAATCAAGGTGAAAAAATGATTTCAAGGATCTCATGAGATACTATTTAAGAATATCGTGATAATTTCATGCAGTTTATATCATAGAAGACATATGCATTCATATTATTTACAAAATTTTATGAAAATATTTGTGAGTATTATCAAACATAACTGAAATATTTAAATAAGTTTGAAGTTATTTTATTAAACTTTTTTTACATTGACATTATCTCGTACGCATGATTGACCTTGAAAAAAAAAATAATAACTTTTCATATTACAGTATTTAAACTTCATTACAAAAGAGGAAGGAAAAAAATCATACTCCATAACAAACGGTTTGACTCGATACGTGGATTTATGTATGTATTGAATTTTTATGAAATTTGATGAAAAAAAGTATTTTTTTAATGATAGTGGGATGTAAGTGGGATTTACAAAAGAGAATGAGAGAGAAGGAGGAACAAGGTGGTGGATGAATTGTAGTAGATAGTGATTGGTTTTGGTATTTTTTATATGAAAATATTATAAATATGATACGTTGATTATATTTTGAGACGGTTCGAACAAAAAAATATAGTATATAATATGATACGGAGGGAGTACAATTCTTTTTGATATTTTTCGTCTATTTATTTTGTTTTACCAAATTAGTTCAGATATTTGATCATCGATTGGCTGAAAACCTGTATCATTCGATGTGTGATATAAGTTATCTTTATTTTTATGTGAAATTTTTTTATAATAAGATTATACATAAAAATTTCATGGATTATATATATTTCAAAAATCCATTAAGTATTCTCGATTAAATTGAAATAATTTCATAAAATATACACAACAAACAAAATATTAACGATATCAAGATAAATAATCCTAATAAACAATCAAATTTATGAAAATTAATCACATTTAAGATTAGAATACTCCCACGTATCACTAGTTAGACTCGAAAATCACAATACTGTTCAAGTGATTCTATACAACAACAGAAGTTTACAGGATCAACAAACAAACAGAGAATTCCCAGTATTAGGTTTTGTACTTCTGTCAACTACACCTAGGAATATCAGCTTCATGGTTTTCTCTCCCTCTCCGATCCTCGGAGAAACAAATAACATCAGAAAATAATACACGAATCCTCCGTCAACCCACTCGCCCTCGACTGGCATGTCATAAGATGCCACAAGCACCAAATCAAGTCCGTTGAATCACCACGGTTACGCTTCATTTCTACCTCATGCGAGCTCCAAAAGAACCTTCGAGTTCGAAGAAGCAGTTTTGGGCTTCATACACGAAGCTTCTTCGCAGGCTGTGGATCGTCAAAAGCAGGACCTCCATCAGCATCACCACCACCACCGCCGCCCTTTTCTGTCTTTTTCCGGGCTATTATCTTGTTGATTTTATGCAGATCGTTAGTGATCTTCTGTTCCCTGTTTTGCTTCCGTGTCTTGCGTCCATCTTGCATCTTCACTCCGAACTGGAATGCAGCCTTGGGCATTGCTTCCTTTTGCTCATTGTATTTTGCCCATTCCTCTTCTGTCTCGAAATCCCACCTGTGCAGCCGTCCTTTTGCCTGCTCGAACAAATATATGTCATAGGAAGATACGCAAAATAATGCCATGACATAGTCAACAATTAAAAGAGAGGCCTGGTGAAGAATAACTTACACGCCCGCCCATATCCATTTTTGACAGGTCACCCTCATCATCGCTGTCTACAACCTCACGGTTGTACTCCTGATATCCAGGATAGCATTCGGAGTAACTCTCTGATATGAA
Organism: Drosera spatulata; assembly: GCA_035668315.1. Lineage (NCBI taxonomy): Eukaryota > Viridiplantae > Streptophyta > Magnoliopsida > Caryophyllales > Droseraceae > Drosera > Drosera spatulata. Next base: position 11,082 of record JAOVYX010018877.1, read on the forward strand.
GTTTGGATCCTTTTCTCTAGCATCCTTTTCTCTGAGTTGTTGAAGCCTCTGGTCATCTCGTTTAAACACGGATCCCAAACCACGATCTTTCTCTTCCTGTGTCATGAAACGTGGGTCCTGAGGATATTGATCAGCTATTCGCATATCGTAGCCGGGTAAACTTTGCTGAAGATATTGGTCACCATATGCCACTGGATCAACATATTGGTAGTCCTGCCATTCTCCCTGGTAACCAGCAGCAAGAGCTTGTGCTTGCATGGCATCATATCCATTCTGCATGTCAAGCATCAAAGACGGCATATTAACCAACATCTCGAGCGTGCAACGCATCCAAATGAATTTCGCATGCAATTCATCGAAATGCCTCACTCATGATTTATGAAGCTAGTAAATGAGAAGATATAGGACTCACCATCTGCCAAGCTTGTGAAGGATCAGAGGGCGGCACAGGACCATAAACAGGCCCATTAAAATATGGGACTCCTTCCTTAATTCGGGGAGACTCCTCCATGTTCTCTGACATAGGACTCTGACTCATATCTTTACCGTGAATCTCATAGTCAACCCCATCACCAACGAATATATCATCCTCGTCACCTCGAGCAACAGGCTGCTCCGGTTTCACCGCTGGCTCGAGGCTGTCCTTTCTAAGTGGAGGAGGAGGAGGAGGTGGTGGTGGTAGTCTCTCTCTTTCAAGCTGATTCTTGGTTGATAAGCCATTAGGCTTTGGCGGCTTTTCATCTTCTTCAAGCCCGTTGAGTGTCGCAGAAACTTTACCTGCATGATTTAGAGAATAACAACCAATGCTTTAGAGCACTCACAAGAAGAGTAAAAGAGCATAGCCTTCCCTCTCAAATCACTCTTCCGGATATTAAAAGTGAACCTACCTTTGACCTCTTTCTTTTTCTTCTTGAGAACTTTTCCAGAAGATCCAAGGCGAAGATAGGACATGATTTTTGTAATTCGGTCCAGCACAGACTGATCAACATTGACGGTAACCATTTCCTGTATAATCGGCAAGATACTTGGTGAAGTAATTCTTTTAGCTAAAAATACACAACCAGAATGTTGAGATGAGATTAATACCTCAGGAACAGGACAGTCGGCCTTACTCCTGTGCAATGTGGTTGGAATATCATTTCCATATCCATTCTCCTGCCACACATAAAGACCAAAATTCCATAAATGATTTAATTCTAGAGTTTCTCAGATCGATATGGTGAAGAAAAATCAACGATTTAATTCTTTGGCATGCACATCAACAATTTAAGAGCATGAACAAACTGACAAGCATGTTGCTTGCCAAAAAGAAGCAGAGCATGCCATCATGAATGATGATGCTGATTCCAAAGTAAACAAAAGGGTCATACCCTGTTAAAAATGACCGCCATCCTACCAGGAAGAAACATCTCATTTGTTTTGACCACCGTTTGAGGTTTCACTATCCATTGATACACCGACTGCCAAGTTCATACAACATAGCAATATGAATTTGGTTAGAAACTTGATGAGATTAAGAAAGATATGACCACAGATGTCAAAAAACATGATACCTTGGCAACCGCAGTGCGAAAAGATACAGATTTATCTCCCTTTGTAGATCTATAGATAACAAAAAAAAAAGGGGGGGGGGGGGGTATTAGAATTCAGATCAAGTGAATTATGCATAAAGGTATTAGATAACCATGAGATGAAAAAGGTTCTATATTATGTACTATATCACATGAATGCAAGTGAGACAGACAAAGCTAGATTCAGCAATAAGTAAAATAAGTAAACTAAAACAAAGGGCATTTCAATTAGCTTGGAGGCATTGTCAAGGATGGCAGATTCAACAAGCAAACATGCAACACATATACATGCCCTCTCAATTACCTGGATTTTCCACCGTCATCTTCAGCGGGATCATGCTTTTTGTCCATCTCACTTCGCACTTTGTGAAGTAAGGCAAAATCCAGCCCCTTGACCAAATGCGTATGTTCCAAATCACCTGGATCCAACAAAGGCTCAGTTAACAAAAAACATACGCATAAAGCATTTACTTCCATTAACAGGAATAAAGTATTAAGCATCTGCCGTAAAAGCACTGCATACATGAAATTCATTACTGATCGAGCATCAATCAAGTATGTAACACTACTTATCATAATCCACCGACAAATCATTTACAATCAGATTCAAACCAAATATCTGAAGTCTGCACCCAACTGAACTACATATACATGATGTACGAGGAACAAAAACATGTCTCGTATCTCCATAATCAGAGTCAGTTGAAAATACAACGCATGTCATTAGCATAGCACGAACCTCCGAGGTACTTGCTCTTCTCAATCGATAGCTTGTGCGCCTCAGCCGTCCTGCAATCACCAAACAAACACAGCATCACTACCCTTAACCACAAACCAACTCATAAACACTAAAAAATCAGCATCAACAGCTCACCTGATATCAACACTACCAGGAGGAGCCACAGCATGAAACCCAAGCTCAGTTGCCTCATAATCAGGATTCTGATCCTCCCTTCGCTCCTTCGCTCTGTCCCTATACCTCGGCGTCTCCGGCTCCTCCGCCTTCTCCTCCCTATGAAACCCCAAAATCAAATTCAATCATCTCAACACAAACCCAATTCCAAAAATCCCTTAAAAATTCGATTACAACCCTAAATCCCCAATTCAGTGAAAAACCCAACAACCTAAATACCAAATTAAACAACTCAAATCATATAACTCCAATTACTAATGATTATAATCACTTCAAAACGATTAAAAATGCTAAATTCAACGAAAACGGGGGAAAATTGATTGCATACTTGCGACGCTGAACGCGCTCCTTGTAGTGGTTCTTGTTCGGAGGCATTGTTCGATGCCGGTGGAGACTTGGTGAGTGTTGATCGGCGAAAATTGGGGGTGAGAGTGGTGGAGTAATTGAGATTTGGTGTGGTGAAAATTTTCTAGGGTTTCTGATTAGCCCCAATTTGGTGTGTACTTCGGCGTTATTTTTTTCTTCTTTTTTGGGTCCTTGGCTTTGTTATTGACTAGTGAAAATTTATTTTGTGACAAATTAGTATAAGCAAATTTAATACTGTACTATATTATATATAACACTGATATAAGATTTAAGTTTCAATTTTTATTTTACCTATTCAAAAGGAATCTGAAAATTTTCGTTCGAACAATGCAACAATACATGTCGCAGTTTAGGTTTGATAGCGAATAGCCCAAGACTCCCATAACGTATCGACACTTCCCACTTTGTTAGTCTTTGTTGCAAAATAACCAGTACACAAGTCAAAACCTAAAAGTATTTTTTTTCGATGTTTTAATTTTAGATAATCAGGAGTGCATAAAAATGCTCCAAACACATGGAAAAAGTTGCGGATTAACCACAGTAGTTGAACAGAAAATAAAAAAAAAAGAGTTTTACAACATAATCGTACAACAGTCCAACCAATGATTGTATGACTCTGGGCGCGATCGATGCCTCAAGAAGACATCATTAAACATTGTCACCGGAAACACTGACATTGGCAGTAGCTAACTTCATTTGAGGATAGGGAGGATCTTAGTAATATGCTCCAATGGAATGTTATCAGCTGCATTTTTCTTCAATTCGGGATGATTGAACTCGGTGTGAGTCTGAATGATGAGTTGATCCCTGCTATGACCCTTGTCCAGAGCCCATCCGGAGTTGGCTACATGGTGCTCTATGAATTTGTCGAGGGCCACGCCTTCGATATTGACAGCCTATTAAAAAAAAATAGACTTAGGATGCACTACATCAGTGATATTAAATTGACAAGCGGAACCTGTTGATGAAGGCTATATCGAATGCTTACCTCGGCTAGTACAGTCCTCGGAAGTTTCTGATATGTAAGGGACAAGACATGAATTGCATATGATTGGATAGCTTGCTGGAAACCTGCATTCATCTTCTTGTGAGCAACAGTTGGGGTAGAGAAGAACCAAAACAGAACGAGGACGTAGACGACAAAATACTAACATGAGACATGAAAGAAAGATGCAAGTTCAAAACAGCATGACCAACAACCTGAAACTATCAACTTGCATTGGAACCAACAAATAGTGCAGGTAAGGTAAAACAACATAGTGGAAACATAAAGTTGCATTTAAAACAATACACCGGTAAAACGACAGGAGGCAAACATTAGTAGAAGCAACACACGAAAGTTAGTAAACAGTGAGAAAATTAAGCAGCACAAATTAAGATTCCATTGGATTATCCTTGACACCGATATGCATATATCAGGATGAGTGTGGACAGAGAAGCTCTCTACCAACACAAACTAATTTAATAAATTCAATGAACAGCGACAAAATTAACCATCACTGGTAAACTAGCTAATGGAAGAAACTGGAAACAATGATACTGAATGACAAGATTAGCCCTCAATCACCTGGTATAACCTCAAGCAGATGACGGTTTTTTGCAGCTTCATCCCAAAACTGCCGGAACCGTGCAGTCTGGAGTAGAAAAGTAAAAGTCTGAGAAAGTGTAAACGAATGAGCAGTAAGTTTTAGCAATAGCATACCTCTAGAAAGTGTGAGAGAACAATCAGAGTCTTGAACTCTTCCTCCATTTGCTGACCATAAATAAGAAACAAAGATCAAGCTTGGCAAGCACAAAAATGAACCCTAGATTTGATTTTTAAACAAAAAAAAAAAAAAAAAAAAAAAATAAGAAAGAAAAGAAAAAGAAATCAAAGAAAAAAAAGAAAAAGAAATTCATACCACACTCTCCGGGATCAAGAAGAGACACAGGCTGAAATCTGGAGCTGGCATTGCCATCAGAGCCTAACCAGGTGAAACAATAAGAGACTCGAGAACTTCAATACTAAAAAAGCAGGCAGGATGGGTAGGGAAATCATGTATAGGGGAATCCTACCTTAACCAAAATACGAGCAATGATAACAGTACTCATCCTCTCTGGCTCAGACTGCATGCAAATAACCAGTGACTTTGAATATAATGTTTCAAAAAAGCTTAAAAAAGCTCCAAAAACACCCATTCCTCTCTAACTGAATAGCATCTGGTACATTTCCGTACCTGGTACAGCCGCAGGAGGCAAAGATTTGCATCCAGATTGTATGTTTTAGAATTGACCTGAAACAATTAGTGTACATGTATGTGAGCAGACAGGATCACAATAGTGAACCATCAAGTTAATCAGGACAGAGCAGCATTGGGGCAGGAGGTATCGATCAATACCCAATTTTTTAGTTTCCTCTTAGGAAACAAATCTGACATGGCATTTGAAAGCAGCATTGTGGAGTTTGTATTCATAGCTCCACTTCCACGTTTAGGTAGAAAGGAGTTATAGCAGCCAAAGCTTTGTAGTAGCTACTGTAGTTCGCCAAATTCATACAGTAAAGGTCATACATACAAATTACCGCCATCCTATTTCAAATGGAACAACATAATCCACGCACACAAATGGTCACAAAACTCAAACTTTTCGCAGATTCAACTCATAACAAGCACTCTTGATTTTGATTGCAATACACCACTCAATTCAAAACCATGCAATATTATTCATTCTCACTGCCCGACTCAATATCTCAATCATCAATGAATCCGCTCTCTCCTTTTCACCTCCTGCTATCTAATCAAAGCGACTCACATCAACATCCCGAATCACACAATGATCCAAATCCACAGGTCTTCTAAACTCCAGGATTTCACCCTCACCACCACACCACACTATAACTATCAAAATCAATCATCGCTTCTCACAATTTCTGTCCTAAAAATTATAACAACCGCTCCCCGGCTTTCGTCCCCCACCAACGCCACCTTACACCGATTACACACAATCAGAACTATACCGATGACGAATATTCAATCACAAAATGCACATCACACAATTCGATTTGATTGAACACGAAACCTGCTCGTTGACGAGCTTCTCGAGTTCGGGGAGAAGTTCGGGATTGTAAGGGTTGATAGCCACCAGTTGCTCCACCGTGTACGACTCCGGCGCCGTTGCCGCCGGGGGTGGGTTCTCGGCCACTTCTCTTCCCATTCTGCTTCTCCTTCTTCGAAAACGATGACGATGACGGAAACCCTGATTGGAGCTAGAAGGAGATTGCTAGGGTTTTGGCGTATGGCTGGTTGCGAAATCAATGTCCACGATTAATATGTGTCACGGGAACGGTATTCTTTTCACGTTTATCTGAAAATATTAGTAATAAATTAATTTATATATTTAAATAATATATGTATCAATAAAAATTGATATAGAGAAATCATTTTTCTTCCATCTGATGTCATAATGAAACAGGAATATGACTGTGTTAATACGAATTTTAATTTATATAACGTAACATCAAATATCATTTTATGAAAAATTTCATGAAACGCTAATAATAATATTAATATAATTTACATATAAATTCGGATGATTATCAAATTATGTTATATCGTAAAAATGAAATACTGTACGAAATTGCTACGCGTAACAATAAACACCAATTCACAAAAATTATCATAAAATATCAACAATAATAATGTATAAATTATATTTTTCCATCCTAGACGCTTAGACTGATTATAAAATTTTATTTTTATCATATAAAAACAAAAATACTACAAATACCCATCGAGCAATGTAGGCTGACAACATGTTCCTCGTTTAAATTGAGACGGAGTATACATTATTTACAAAGGACACTCCTGCTACAAATAGTGATCAGGTCATCCATGAAACTTTGCCATTAGAAAAGCTCAACTCCTTCGTTTTTCAGTCACCATTTCCACTCATCCCATTCTCTGCTTCGCTTTCCCCTGCTCAAGAAAACAATGGAGACACCAACAAACAGCATCAAGAACCCAACAGACACCAACAACAACCCATCAAGAACTCGTCACCAAGGCGCGATTACTCTCATAATCAGCCTCGCCATCCTCGTCACGATCATCTTCGCTTGGCTCATATTCCCCAACCACGGATCACCTCGCCATCATCGCTCTCCTCCTCACAATTCGTCCCTTCATCACCAACTGATCAAGACAGCCTGCTCCAAGTCCCCAAACCCGTCTCTCTGCTTCACGGGTGTGTCAGCGCTGCCCCTTCCTGTGTCGGCGAAGAAGAGGGACCGCATTCTGCATCGTGTTCTAGAGGCTGCGATACGCCATGTATGGGAGCTTGTTGAGGACTCCAGGGACAATGTGACCCGTTTCTTTGTGGAACGAGAACTGAGTCACCATGAGAAGAATGCGTTGAGTGATTGTATGGACATGTTGGATCAGACTGTCTATGAGCTCGAACAGGCACTCGAAGATCTCAATGCCACAAGCGGGATGCCTCGCAGATCATATGGCAACCTCAAGACCCTGTTGAGCGCGGCCATGACGAATGAGAATACCTGTGTTGATGGTTTCTCTGATCTGGAGGTGGCCCGCTTGAAAAGTAAGCGCCGAAAGGATCTCAGACTCTACCTTGAAGCGCAGCTCAGTCCTGTATCACGTATGATCAGCCACTGCCTGGCGATTGTCAAACACATGGAGGCCATCAACCAGAAGCACATGGAGAATCAAGAACGGACTGTTCGGAAACCAAAAAACGGGTATCCACAGTGGATGACCCCAAGGGAGCGAAAAATGATGGAGATACAAGGACTGATGTGGCCAGACGTTGTCGTGGCCAGGGATGGGAGCGGTGACTACAGGACGATAGGTGAAGCCATAATGATGGCACCGGCTATGAGGAGGGAGAGGTTCGTCATTAGGATAAAGGCCGGACTGTACAAGGAGAAAGTGATCATACCCAGAAGCAAGATCAACATCATGCTGGTTGGAGATGGAATGAGTTCGACCGTGATCACCGGATCCAGGGGATTCAAAGACGGTTACTCTACCTTCGATTCAGCAACCCTAAGTATGCTCTTTTCTTCTTTTTAATCCCAGAATTTCAAGTCCCTGTTAGTGACATGTAGAAAAGTACACAGCGACATGAATAGAAGTCTAGAGATTTTATAGATTTCGTAATCAATGTGCATAAAATAAGCACACCTGGTTGAATAGAATGCCTTCTTACCAGAGTAGCTTCAAATCTCAGACTTTTGTCTCTGACTCCTTAATTTGATCATTTGTCCATTGTGATTTTGCAGCTGTTGTAGGAGATAGGTTCATGGCCAGAGACCTTACAATTTTGAACACGGCAGGACCAGATAAGCATCAGGCAGTGGCGACAAGAGTAACTTCAAATGCGGCATTCTACCGTTGCAACTTCAGCTCCTACCAAGACACTCTTTATGCTCATTCACTTGGGCAATTTTACCGTGA
>JAOVYX010018878.1:0-19383 GCA_035668315.1 Drosera spatulata
TTTTAGGAAAATAAGTATGCCATACTACGTGTGAGTATTTGTATGATTTCACGTTTCATATGTTTCATTTTCGTTAGCATGGGCCCATGACTCGAGAGTTTTTAACAAACAGACTCTGAATACGAGACTCATCAGTCGTCGGCCGGGTTACAAGAATCCATCGATCCAGTACATACTTACACCGATTGTACACCGTCTTACACTTTAGTGGATAAAGTGCGCTTCCAACGGGCTCTATTTGCCTCTCATTGGGATAAATTTAGGCCTTCCTGCAAAGAATAGCCAGTGACCCCGCCACGTCCGGCGTTGAAGCCAGTGCATGCATGCTAAGAGGATGGGGGCTGTCCAACGCTCCCTAGCTAGTTTCAATTCACCCGTGATGGTGACTCAAGAGGTTTGGCTAGAGTTTAGTCTCGATTTTTTTTACTTGACATTAGATAAAGATTCTCAAGAAGGAACATCACATTCGATCTTCTTCGCAATAGGTTCAGCAGATGAGATCACAACAGTATGGGGTACAGCCTCAAACACATTTTCAGAGGTGTACGAAAGATGACTTGACAGTTCATTAACCATGTATAGTGTTCAGCGTTTATATTTGATAAGGTGTTCATCGTTGGTTCGCATTTCATTTATTCGTATGTCCCGCAGTGTAAATCCCAAACTCGTTTCAATGCTTCACTAGGCATGCGTTATGATTATTTCATTTAGGGTTGTTCATGCATTATAAGATCACCTTGTATCTGTATATTTGAGCATATCGTTTATTTATAACACCTAGTAGTGTATGACTTGATTCGTTAATATCTTAGTTGTTTATTTTGCACCTGTTATGGCGCGATTAGAGGTGTCTTATAGTCATAGATGCATATTTAATACCCATTTCTATACGCAAGGTTCATGTATCACATATACGCGTTTAGGTTAATCCTTCACGACGAATGTGTTCTATGCTCACGACGAAAAAACAAATATATGATGTTTGACGCACCGAGGCTGTCGCGGGCGCGACCTGGACCAGTCACGGGCGTGACTATTCAAACTCAGGAAATGGGATGTGTCGCGGCCACGACCCAGATCAGTCGCGGGCGTGACGGGTCTGAAACACCTATAACACAGAGGTTTCGCATCAAACACTCACGGGCTCTCATTTCATCGTCTCGAACGCATAAAACACGTCTTTCATCGTCAGGATACAGCAAAGACCAAGTCAACGACACGCACGAAACAGAGTTGAGTTCATGAATGAAATAGTTGTCACGTATCGGGTTAGGTTACCTCGATCATATTCGTTTTATCTTGATGAGAACTTCTTTCTTTCGTTTGTCACCATCCTGCTGCTATCACACTGTGTTCTTGTTCCTCGCAGCTTGTTGCCTTAGTTCGTTCATGGTGTTGATGTGAGCTTGGGGCGTGGCTGTTTGGCTGTGATGTTTGGTTTGTGTGTTTTGGTGCTGATGGAGGGAGGGAATAGGGAGATAGAAGAGGGGAATGAAGACGGCAATGGAGGTGCTAGAGAGGGGATGATTGAAATCTGGTGAGGTGATGGTTACAGGATTCGCGGACGAGGCGGCGAGCGTGCGCGGGAGATTTTCGGCACGCGTGAATTGTGAACAGAGAAAGGGAATTTGGTGGAAGAGAGTTTGAATATTTCAAATTTGATCCCTCGTTTGATTGTTATCGATCGATTTTTATCCATATTTTATTTTATTATTTTATCAAAAAACATGCCTACAAATAGGCAAAATTATTTCTAACGTAGTGACATTTGTTTCGTTGTAAATTTTGATTGTTTTCGGGACTGCATTTTATGAGCCCAAATACATGTATTATAATGTTATAACATTACGTTATAACGTCGCACGTACGTTATATTTAATACGTATATTTGCTAAACATATACGTTACACCGTTATAACGTTATGTTTAACGTTACGTATTCGTTATATTATTCGTACTTTTAAATAGAATTATATTTTGTAATATATTTAATATCAAAATTTTGGGGTATTATAGTAAAGATTCAAAAAATATTTCAAAAAGAAGGGTAGGCCTAGTAAAGACACTCCCTCACTAAAGGACTCTGAGCTCATCTGCTATAACTACGGTAAGGTTGGACTCTTTGCTGCTTAATGCAGGAAACCTCCGTCCAACCCTACTGCAAAGAAGAAATCTGAGCAACAATCGCAAAGAAAACTTTTCAGAAAAGGAAAGCCTCTTGCAGCAAGGACATTGAGTGACACTATAGATGAGGAAGATGCCATATCAAAAACCCCCTCCAAAGCACCAAAGTTACTCATTTGCCTCATGGCTCTCGACGGTGATGAGGTATACGATCTTGACAGTGACAGCATGTCTAAGAAGGAGATAAGAGAGATCATTCTTTAACTCACTAAGAAGACCTATAACCTAAATAGAAATTTCAAGGTTCTCATTGAGAAGAGAAACAGACTAAAGGAAGAGTTTGCAGTAGCCAATGAAAGGGTTGCTGAAGTTGACAAGCTTGAACTCCATTCTCATAAAGTCCAAGGGGATTACAAGTCAATCTCTGGACTTCTGAAAGTCACTGAAATAGAGGTTATTAACCTCAAGAAAGAAAACAAAGATCTAAAGCTTCGATTTGTCAAATGGAATAGAAGAACAAGTGATTTCAAAGAAATACATTTTATTTAAGCCAAGAATTCTAGAGCTGATTTGGGCTCTATCAGTAAGGTTGAGATTTTCAAAGTGTCTCAACCTACCAAATCTTCTTCTGATTAGGTGATGGGTAAACCCATTCCACCTAAAGTCAAGGAGAAAAAGTAGTCTTGTTCTGCTAACCACTCTATGTAACCTTCTGCAAGAGGACAACAGAAGAGTTTGATTTCTGCTGCCTAACCATAGCTGAAGAGTACTGGAAAGGTTAGAATAAGTAGACCAAATAGAAGAAAGGAACCTCAACTTTCCTCAAATCCCCCCATTTCTACTTGTGTATACTATCCTCCCATAGGAGCATGGAATCAACCAATGGCACATCCTAGTTTGTGGCCATCACTCATTCCATACTCTAATGTGGGAAAGATGGTACTTTGTTACACCACCAATACGGCAACGTGAAAGATGGGCCTTGGTCACACCTATCTCGATTCTGATACCAACGGGAAAGCCCGGGTCTTCAAGTTTTTCGAACAACCTATACTTAAGATCAATTTGATCAGTCAATGTCATCATCGAAACATATGAACTCAATAATATTCCCCCTCTTTTATGATGACAACCAATTGATGGCCTATTTAGCACAGGGATCTAAAGGATTGCTAGAAAAATCTAGGCATGTACAAAAAGTAATCAACATAATATCCAACAAAGACAATCAGGGTTCAAAACACTTAAGAGTAAGGCAAGCCATAAACACAATCAAAGATAGCTCAACCAATGGTCATTACACTTTTTCTTTCCCCTTTGGCATCCTCAAAAAGGGAAAAATAACCTGTTTTTCAATCAAATACCCCTATAGGCCATCTCCATATCTCAATGTACCTACAAAAAGATTTCACCATTCTTATCCTTAAGGATGAAAATCATTTCAGAACCAAAAACACTAGTCAGAGGTGTCAAGTCTCATTCCTTAAGTATGAATAACTAAAGCAAGCAATAACACTAATTATTACAGACCATATAGAAAATTCAAGTCTTGACCATAGTTCAAAGATAGGATAGTTCAATGATAGGCTAAATCAAAGATAATAGGGCTAGGCTTCAAGATTCTTGGGTTAGGTTTAGGAGGTGGAAGGGGGGAGATGTCCTATATCTTTTTCAATTATAGCTTGACAATGTTGAGCTTCTTGGTCAGTTCGACCACCTTCTTCTCATCTTTCTTCAACTGAGCATTGACAGCCAACAACATGAAATGTAGCTCTGAGTCCTGTTCACATTCTCCAAGCATTTGGGGTACCTTGGAGGTTCTTGTGGCTGTGAATCAGGATTTGGTGCTGAAGGCCGGGGTCTTGTTGTAGCTTGTCTCTTCAAAACCCCATCAATCTTTTTGAAGATCAACATCCTGAAGTAGCTTTCCTTATACCTATCAGAAACACTAAACTTGGTAGTGTCTTCCTCCAAATTTGACACTTCAAACATGAAGACCTTTGTGAGCCAAACACCATATGGAAGTTCATGACTCCTATGAGAAGCCACATATTGCATATGTTTGATCACAAGAACAAGCAAGTTGATAGGTTTCTTCTCCATCAGTAGCTCCATCAAGATCATATTCGGTCGTTTGCGAAAGACTTTTTTGTGACTTGACTCGATAGCTGCTAGAATGCAAGATCTGTTGACTCCATAAGGGTTGGTTTTGGGTCTTGCTTTGAGACAGCCATCGAGGGGATTTCGCTTTTTTTTCGGAGCTAGCTCCTCAGCAAGGTTGAAGCCCTTACTCCATGGCAAGCGTGGCGGGCTTCATTAGCTACAGGACAAGACAAGGGCTTACTCCATTAGTTCCTAATGGCGCCCTTGATCAGCTACAGCTTGACTCTATATCAGCATGAATGCCCCCCTATCGCTTTTTGGGCTAACGGGGGGCTTGATGGCTGATATAGAGCGGGAAATGCCTCAGACGCCGGCAAGGCTTATGAGTCAGACATTCTAAAACAAGCTATTTTCGTTAACTCCAGAAAAGCCTCTAAGAAATCTCTAAGTCATATCAAGTTTTTTTCGAACGACGGGATATATCCTTAGAGCGAAGAGAGTGATGGCCCTCCTCATTAGGATGTGTGTTCAGTGGTAGGAGGGCGCCAAGAATATTCCTTTGGGTAAAATGTTGGGGTTCTCTCTCCATCTTCACACGTCTAGATCCAGTAAATCGAGCGTAAATCGAGTCAGAATCAAGTCAGATCCAGCTACAGCAATCGGAATTTGAGATATTCCTCCCGTGCATTCAATGCATCTTGCCCCCTTAAGATAGAGTCAAAGATAAAACAACAACAACAAAATGAGGGACTCTTTTTGGAGTAGCTACATTTCACATTGGTTCTTCCCTTTTTCGGAAGTCGGATTCGGAAATTTATTATCGGATTTTCAGCTATTAAATTCTGTAAGATGATGACTGAACCCCATGATTGAGGCATTAGCCCAAGTAGCTACCTGAGTTGGAAGCTTACTGGACTGTGAAGATAGCCACATATCTGTGTGTAAAACTCTGCTACGCCGTTAGTGCGCACCATCAGATTTGGAGGTATAACTGCTCTTAGGAGGCCAGCTAACTACTGGTAGTGAGATGCTTCCTTGTTGGGAGTCCCCCTGGTGCAGCGGTAGGAGTTATGGAAAGCTAGGCCAAGACATCTGGGACAAGAAGGCAGTCATTGATAAGGAAGCCTGATGCCCTCGGGCGACACCTTATCGGTACCCTGCCCTTGAGCAAGGTTGGGTACCAAGCCAGGAAAGACGAGAAAAAACAAGACACTCGACTTTCTTAACGACCGAAGCGATGGGGATATAATGTATTCGGTCGTTTGCGAAAGACTTTTTTGTGACTTGACTCGATAGCTGCTAGAATGCAAGACCTGTTGACTCCATAAGGGTTGGTTTTGGGTCTTGCTTTGAGACAGCCATCGAGGGGATTTCGCTTTTTTTTCGGAGCTAGCTCCTCAGCAAGGTTGAAGCCCTTACTCCATGGCAAGCGTGGCGGGCTTCATTAGCTACAGGACAAGACAAGGGCTTACTCCATTAGTTCCTAATGGCGCCCTTGATCAGCTACAGCTTGACTCTATATCAGCATGAATGCCAGTGCAGTAACCTCAGTCTTTCTTGAACCTCTTGGAATCAAGTACTTAATCATAAAGATATGAACAAGCCTATGCATATCAGAGACCTCCTTGGTGGTAACCTTCCTCACAGCAGTCAAGCTAGGTTTCTGAGCATACTTCTTCACCAAGGTCAGAGGTTCAATCTCATCCACTATAGGCCATGTAAACTTGGCATACACATCATAACCAACAACTGGAATATCAAAAATCACACACTACTGGAGTGTCAGCATGGTACTCAGAATCATCAGAGAGTACCTCTTCAACAAGTCTTTTCAAGAAGGCTTTAGCTGCAGCCTTCTTCTTCTTCTCTTCAGCAGAAAAGCCTGGGCCTTCCTTGGCAAGGTCTTCAACTTTCTCAGGTTCCCCCTGAATCATTGCCTCGGTCTCCATTGGTGTTGAGGATGTGGTTTCCTCTTGTGGTGATAAGGGATGTTTAGTAGCAGATCTTTGAGAACTTTCATTACAGGATTTGGATTTTCCATTTTGGATGATCTCCCATAACTACCAATCTTCAGATTGAGTAAGGATCTCCATCTTCTCATTCCAGAAACCATAGTAGGTTCCATCAAACAGTGGTGGCCTGTGCTCAGATGCACCCTCCTTTTCAGCCTTTGTCAAACTCATCTTTTTCTTCTCAGGTAGTTACCCTTTAAGAAGAACCTGGTCTGATGTGAAAGGCTGTATAGCACTTGCTTGTTGGTTTGCAGAGGATACTCAAGAGGGGGGGGGGGGATGAATTGAGTATCAATGGATTTTCAAACTCTTTTTCACTTACTTGATATGGAAGGCTCGGGTCTTTAGGTAGGCCTGGGTCTTCCTCTGGTTCGGTAATCTTGAACCAAGGAAGTCTTCTTGATTAACTCTCCAGCCAATCAACAGCAACAGCTTGTGTTTGTTATTGTGTGTCAGCTCCGAAACACCAAAGGATTGTCGTCTTAGACTTGTGGATATTTATGGAGCTGGATTGAACTTCTTTGGATGGCAAATTGGCTCTTTGTTCTTCGATTGTAATATGATGGCAAGGTTGCGTAGGCAATCGGTGATCTTGCTGCCTGATGATAATCTCCCTTTTATTGAACTCCATGAATCAGCAAGTTTAGATCTCCATCTTTATTTGGACAACAGTATGATCTTCTTTACATGCTTAAGCCTCCAAAACTTTCCACATCTATAAAACAATCCAAAATCGATTTGTAGCAAAATATTCTAATTTTGCTCAATATATTGCTTGTCCATGTATAAGATATTCAGAATAACCAGTGAGGACTTAACAAACTCAGCATAATCATCAAAATAGGAACTTTCCATGTTTATGAAAAATATATGGAAACTGGAAAAGACCTGAGCCTTGGTCACACCTATCTCAGTTCTGATACCAATGGGGAAGGCCCGACTCTTCATGTGTTTTTCTAAAACCCTATACATAAGATCAAGTTTTTCAATCAATGTCATCATCAAAACATATGAACTCAATAGTTTTCCTCCTCGTCTCTAGGGAAGCTTAAATGAAAGCCTGCATGTGCACTTTAACAGTTTCTAGAGCTTCACTTATTATCAGGTATAGTCGCTTGATGTGTCCTTGATGCGCTCGCTGATTCCAATTGTACCAAATACCATACAGGATGGCGATGACTTGGGCTAATGTGACTCATCTTGTTCAATCAAGAATTCTACAATCCAGTCCTCAAATCACAAGACCAATTGAGGTATGAGACTAGTAAACAAGCTTGAATTCCAGATCTCTTTTGCTTTTGAGCATTCGATGAGGGAGTGAGCCGTCGACTCTTGGTTTTGATCACAAATGAGAATCCTCCATCTATCTCTATGCCTCTGTTGCGAAGGAGGTCGACAACCGGAATACAACAAGTACAGGGGTGCCACATGAAGAATCTCATCCTTGGAGAAACGAGGTACATTTGCGTTCAAAATCTTCTTCCATATCTTCTGGTAAATTGGATTTGTCTTTGTATAAATAAAACTCTGGAATCTTATTTCAAAGGCGCGATGGTATGCAAATCGCACTGAAAATGTGCCCTTCAAGTCATGGATCCAGACAAAAACGACTAGCGATTAGATATTCATATTAGGATCGAGAAGATGTTGCCAGCTATGTCGGGAGAGAAACCTTGTCAAATTAAGTCTTGTCTCCATTGTCTTGTTCGATATTCATTGAGAAAATCCAACTTCGCATCTGTTGGGATGTTAGGTACATCATCAGTGATCCTCCCTCCTTGGATATTAGGTACCTATTTGTCTTTGAAAATTCGGATGTCCTTACCACTGCCTACTCTCCACCGTAGTTCATCATTGAGGAGGCTCTTTACTGACCATATGCTTCTCCAGATGTAGGAAGGGTTATGACCTAAGCCTGCATCAAGAGCACTTCCATTTAGGAAATGCTGGGCATTGAGAACTCTAGCAGATAATGAGGTGAGATGTTTAAGGGTCGCTATATCTTTTTTGTGAGTAACACATTATTTGAAGCATCTCACCTCGCAAAAGCCCTAGTTTTTTATTCCTTTGGGTAGCTGAGCTTTTCCCATCGTTTCCAATGAACTATTTTATTATTTCCTTGGATACCAATAG
This sequence comes from Drosera spatulata, assembly GCA_035668315.1. Lineage (NCBI taxonomy): Eukaryota > Viridiplantae > Streptophyta > Magnoliopsida > Caryophyllales > Droseraceae > Drosera > Drosera spatulata. The sequence continues at coordinate 8,373 of JAOVYX010018878.1, forward strand.
GAATCTATTGCTTTCCCGATGAATTTTCTCAAACAGTGTTTTCAAAATTCTGAAGCAACCTAGTATATATGCAGGGATGGCTTGCAATACAACCTTTATTAATATTTTCTTGCCAATCAAAGAAAGGAACTGGTTGTCCTATTGAGCTCCCAAAAATCAATCTTTTGATTTTCTTACTGAAGAAGGCATTCCTAGACACCGTCCTAAGTCATCTGCCTTTCGAATCCCCAAGGCCTCCGTGAACTGGAGTCTAATAGTTTCTGGTGTGTTGGGGCTAAAACATACTATTGATTTCTTCTTTTTTATCATCTGACTGGATGCCTTCTCATATGTTGATAGGAGATCTTGGAGGGCTAAGAGTTCTTGCTGATTTGACTTTCCAAATAAGACACTGTCATTGGCGGAGAGTAAGTGGCCTATTCTTGGAGCACCTCTACATATAGCTATTCCTTTTAGGCTCCTGACTCTCTCCTTTTGCTTGATCAGGTACGAAAAGGCCTCTGCACAGATGATAAAAAGGAACGGTGAAAATGAATCCCTCGGGATGGCTTGAAGATCTAAAATAGGACACCGTTCAAGAGAATGGAGAAAGACACCGACGATACACACTTCCCAATCAGAGATACCCATCGTCTAGAAAACCCCATCCAGAACGCGTAATGGACCTCCTTCTCCAACTAGCAATTCGTTGATTGGTAATATCATTGATTATTATATTAACGAAAAAAGCCCCGTTAGCCGTAAGAAGATAGGGATAAGGATTGATACCGCTCCTGCAAATTAGTATCTTCTCCAAGAATCTCTACCCGATCCTGTCGTATGCCTTCGTCATATCCACCTTTAGTGCATAAGAGCTGTCTTTCACTCCTTTTTTATTTTTGACAAAATACATTGTTTCAAATGCTGCAATGATGTTGTTGGTTATGAGTCATCCCTCTACCTAGGCCCCCTGTGAGTCAGAAATAAGAGATGACAATATTGATATATGCTTCCTTAAATGTTAGTATTCATACTTAATAATGTTACATAACATGTGAAAAACAAGTGTTATTAAACAAATTTGTATAGAAATTTGTGTAGATGAAATATTAGGGAGCAAAACTTGTTTGAAAACCTTCACCCACATTGGTGGTGGGGAAAAGTGGAGTGAGCATATATAAGATACACTCTATATAGTCTCTTTTTAATTAATTGTTAAGACATGTGGGTTTTGAAGACACATAAACGCGCGCATTAGGCCACGTATGGCCTAGCCCTGGGCTTGGTTTTGGCTTTGGTTTTTGTAAATGGTACTCAACGAGTACCAAACACGAAACTAAATTCTAAGTTTTTTGTACCTTGAAGAATTCGACACCGAAAATGACCACAAAATGCCAAGAGCAAGGATGTTTAGTCACGGCGCATAACAACCCATGTCGAGGCAAAGTGTTTCTTGGCACATCCTTAGTCACAGCCCGATCCGTGAAGACCTTGTCACGACCGGAGAGCACAACTGATTTTCCTCAAAAAACTATGTCATTCACCTACGAATGAGTTTCTTCGAATTTGAAACAACTTCTCTTATATATAGTTTATTCCAAATCAGGTTCAAACACATAACACACACCACATTCATCATATCAATATCCTCTGATTGTTAAAGAAAATCTCCACATTTCAATAACGGGTTCTCTCAACTTTCACAAAGAGATTGCAGGGGGATTTTTTTCGGGATTGCTTCCCGCAGTTTTCAAATAGACTTAATGATATCCTAGAGGGTTGTCCATTGAGAGGGAATGATCTTCGTGCTTTCGAAGAGGGGACAAATAAACCCTTAAAGAAAATTAAAACTACAACGCTTCTTTGTCTAAAGTTCATGTTAATCCAGCTCTAAAGTCATTCCGACATAAGAACCTCGAATTTCTGAAAGATCGTTATGATGGACTATTCTCGGACTTAGTTGTGACAGGAGAGCAGGCAAGGGCCCCTTGCCAGGATCCCTCACCACCGTCCAATGTTGTCATCAGCGATGGAGAAAAGGAGGGTACTGGCGATAGCGATGACCCAGAAATAGGTAACGACATGTCAATGCAGAGAGAAGACGACGTTGAAGGAAGTGGAAGGAAGAACAAGACAACTTATGTTGAGCCCAGTAAATGAAAGAAAAAAAGAGTTTTAGGTGCCGCGATAATAAGAGGCCAAATTGATAGTCTTCTATCTGTGATGTCTGCTAGGAGTAGTGCAACTTCAGCTGCTGCCAACGCTACTTCGCCTACTGTTGTAGATTGTATGCAAATGATAAAAGACCATCCATTAATATCTCCCTTTAGTCCCTTTCGATATTTCGCGATGTATCTACTTATGAGACGGCAGAGTGTGGAGACTTTTGTTTCGATGCTCGAAGAGAATCGTATCCCATGGTTGCAGTTTAACTATGAGATGCATCGTGACCGACACATGCATTAGAGTTAAACTAATGCTGCAGTTTAACTTTGAAGAGGATTGTATCCCATGTTTCCATGTTTTATGTTCCATGTTAGATAACTCTTATGATGTTCCCCTTCTTGTATAATGAGCACTTTTTTTTTTAATGTTTGAACTCGATGTTCTGATTCTGTTTAGATAACTCTTATTATGTTCTACTTGTTATTATTTTGATGTTCTGTTATTCTTTCAATGCTAATATCTTCGTCCTGGTGTTCTATAATTTTACATCAAGTGTTTGACTAATTTTTTTTGTTTGATGACAGTGTAATGGATCCTTATGATGAAGGATTCTTCAATCATAATATGAATCCCAATGAGGACAGCGACGGTGAAGAGAATATGATGGATGAGCTAAATGGGAACTACGAGGACGAGACTTTATATAAGATTATCGCGCACACGTGTCTCACATATTGTGAGAATTATATATATACAAAGAACCATGTCGCACATCATCTCACAGAGGATCATATCTTATGGTTGAGATATTAAATGGAAATGAAAGAGTTAGCATTCAAACTTTTCGTATGGGTGTAGACGTGTTCCATATGTTGTGTTATGATCTGCAATATAAGTATGGATGGGAAGGTACCGCTCATGATGCACATATTTTTGGTGACGCTCCACGTAGACAAGAGCTTCATTTTCCTCATCCGCGAACCGGTTAGTATTGTATTGACGTATGATGCATAAAGTTGGTTATGATTTTATCTTCATTTATATTTCATCTATTTATTGCTTAGGTAAGTACTATGTTGTCGATGCTGGTTATCCAAATATGCATGGTTATCTTGCTCCATACAACGGATAGAATATAAGATATCATCTTATATGTATATATATAAACGTGCACTTTATACTTCATGAACAAAAAATAATTAAATGAAGATCACCAACAAAGAATTAACTTCTGAACTCCTCTATTTTGGACTAGCCTTTATGTATATGAACCAAAGAATAATCTTTTTTTTTGGAAACCCACAAAAAAAGATGGTTAATCTTCCGATTAAATTACCCGAATTGCTATTGTTCATGTCTATTTCGGACTGCTCCGTCCGCGCATCAGACCGGTTCAGGGCCTGTTTGGTAAAGTGATGAGGCGATCAACTTGTCTTATTTTAAGCCAAAAATTGATTATGTCTGTTTATTAAAATAAAAACATCATTTTTTTGTGTCAAATTGTGCCATTCGGTATATCATTTTTTTGTGGCAAATTGTGCGTCAAGGAATGCGAAACAGAAGTGCAATTACCTGCACTCTAGTTGCAGAAATATTATTGAACGTACATTTGGGGTATGGAAGGCAAGATGGACAATACTTCGCGACATGCCATTTTACTCGTTTGAGATACAAAGAGAAATTGTGATTGCAACAATAGCGCTTCATAACTATATTAGTAAAAAATCAACCTCAGACAGACAATTTGCAGAAGTTGAGAATGAGTCCTATCATTCATAAGATGTAGACAAACATGAAGAGAACGAGAATTCGATATACACGCACACCTAATGAGAGTTCAAGTCATACTACATACTGGATGGCTTTTAGAGACGTTATTGCTTCAGATATTGCGAATCAATGACTATTCATGCATTGTTAGTATTGTAACTGATGGTCATTCAAGTCAAAATTATGGTCAAGAAAGAATCAACATAATGAAAATAAGCGGTAAGAATAATGGGTTTAGAGAAAAGCTCACCCAATTAGGGTTTTCTTCCCTATAAATACATCATTGTCAAGGAGGTATAGAGGCATTCTCAATCTTCTTCACATTCCACTACTTTTTCTTACTCTCTCTCACCCAGAAAAGCCCACCCAGATCGGAGCGGACGTCCGAGATACGCATCTTGGTCTCTCGACTAACGGCATTTTCTTAGTTCTTGGTGTGCATATCGTTCGACGCACCCCCAGATTGGTCTTGCATCATCAGATCAGTCCGACATACGACCGGATCATCATACGGTCCGACCCAATGCAAGAGATCGGACCAGCTGTGACAAACAGTTTGGCGCGTCAGGAAGGGGAGATACAATCAACGCAGCACCATGCCGATAACCCGAAGCCGAACTACCAATATGCAACCAAAACCATCCAACATGCCTTCCGCTAGTCGCGCTCCGCTTTCGTCACTCCCAGATGACAGACCCTTGAGATCGATCCGCACAGGGGCCGACCTGGCATCACCCCAAGTTGAGTACATTGCAGAGAGTCCGACAGTCCAATACGCTACTATGGCCATGCACCAAGAATTACGTCAAGAAATGACCCGACAAATGCAAGATGCTCTAAGGGAGATGAGGAACCTACTGAACGATAGGTTACCCCCACGCCCAGACGCGACATCTCCACAGAACGTGGAGAGGGGAGCGCCCGTCGTTCCTCCGCAAAATGCGGAATGAGTACCCTCAGCTGACCCGATTGATCTTCGACACCAGCTTAACCGAGCCGAAGTTGAAGGTCTCCGAGCTGAGGAAGAAGACCTCAGAAATCACATCAATGCTGGGAGGGAAGACCTAAGAATCCATATGAACACTCGATCGATAAACTCCAGACCCCTCATACCCGATCGATCGGAGGGGGCCCAAGGTTCTCAGGTCGTCTCATTCCAACCTGATGGACAACTCATTCCCTTGGAACAAAAAATGGAACAACTTTACAAAATGTTTGAGCAAACCGAACGAGGAACCCATTTCAGGAGCGAAGAAAGAGTGTTCAGAACGGACACTCCTTTCACGGCCGAAGCGCGGGGCGAACCCTACCGGCTCAGTAGGCTCTGAGGACGGGACAGGGTCCAGATTAGCAGCAAGTCTAACTTTCCTCCTCCTCAACAACTCCTCCGGAACAACCTTACCTGCAAAAAGGGAATGTCAGCACGGGTGAGTAAAACTCTGAACGAGGAACAAAAATAAAACGATACTCACTCATATCATATTTATGCAAGAACTCCTCAGCGATCAAGTCGAACACTTTAAAGGTGCACGTAGACTTGATGAAACGATCAATGACAGATCTGGCTGCCCTCTCGTCCGGACTAAGGATAAGAGATCAGATATGGATAAGAGAAACACCCGATCATCAATGGGCAGCAAAGCCAAACACAGGTCCATCTGTGCATCAAACATACAACCACTGGTCATGCCACCGACGACTCTCCTTAAAATAGATCAAAAACACCTTATCCGGTTGCGAGGCTAGGTGATACCAACCATTCTCACGGTAGTTCAGACAGAAAAAACTGAAAAGAAGCTCGGGTGTGATGGCCACGCTATCCACGCCCAACTCTCGAGTGGCCACATAAAACCCAATCATCATCCTGATCAAGTTGGGCAAGAACATGGAGGGACACATCCTTGTATATCGAAACACCAAACTGAGGAATCAATGCATTGGGAATCTCAGTCCGGCCCTCAAAGTATCAAGATAGATGGGAAGAACTGAGCTCTCCACCGGAGTACATATCCGCTGTCTAGACTCAGGCCGATCTATAGCGAAACCACGCGGAATAAAAAACTCGGATCTATGGGACTTTAACCTCTGCTTAGATATCCTAGAAGGATAACTGAAGATCTTGGGAGGAATCTCGTGTGTACGACCCTCGTTGCCCTTCCCGTCCGAAGACAAGGTCTCATGGGCGGGGTTAGCGCGAGGAGAATCGATCACGTCCCCTGAAGAATGGCTGGTCGAATGAAACTCGACGAGCTGTAGGTCACGAGGGGGAGAATCGTGCCCCAAGACCTCCCTTAGCCGTTCATAAACTTTCCCACCCCTAAAAGGTCGGGACAACGGGAGAACAACAAGGTCAAGAAGGGCTGATCGATCTAATGAAACTTCGACAAAACCAGGTCCCACATCCTCCAAATCAGAATCGATATCATCAAGCAAGGAGCCCAAATTATAATCCATACCTACTTGTGAGAATCAATAAAGCGGGACAAGGAAACTGTCCGACCTCCCAAAAACTGTCCGACCTCCCAAGAGCTGTCTGACCTCACCACCACTGAGCACGTCCGGATGAGCCTGGAGAATCCGACCTCGGATTCACACGACAACGGTACCCGGACGACCTCGATACCCGGACGATCGATCTCCCCGACGGTCCGAACTCGTCACTCCACCGAATCGACCTCTAACAAGCAAAGCTAAACCGAACGGTCCAAACTCACCAAGTCCGACCTCACTTCATGCCACCCGAACGAACGGACCAACCTCCCTCCGCACGACCTTGCCTGATTTCCTCTCTCATGGTGTCTTGGAATGGTTGGTGGAATATGAACGAAGAGAAAGAAAAGGGATCATCACCTTCTCTAATCTTCCATATATATAAGGTTGATCAAGCTTTGGTAAAAGGAAACTAGGGTTTTCAATGGAAGAATGTTGATCAAATATTGATCAAAGCAAGAACCAAGATTTCCTATTCCACTTAACTAGGTCTAACTGGGGGATATCTTCATTCTTTTACCTTTCGGGGGCGCTGTCCTCGAACCCCTGCCAGAGGCTCTGCCCCCTGGACCCTCGTCAGCATACACACATCCGTCGAGGACATGAAGTTGTTGACGATCTCAACATAAATGATCTGATTGGTCTAAGACATTCAAGTAAAAAAAAAACACCTTACCCCGGGCTAGAGGAATAGGAGCAAAGGGTCCCCAAGCGAGATTTGATCCGTCCAACTGGCCCAGACAGGGCAAAAGACCCCAGATTGGGGCACGGGGACAGAGAGTCCCTTACAACGCTCAATAAACGAGCCTATCCTAAAGTCGTTACCCCTCTAAGCAAGCCGTTCAATCGAAAAGACCGATTCAACTATTCAGACCTCGATATGGTCTAAGAAGGCGAAGACTCGATCGGACGTATCGTCCTACGCTCCACCCCAGAAACAGATGAAAGAGAATTCAACCCTTCGTGCCGACTAGATCGGTCAGTCTCGAAGGTTTGGAGGGCAAATGATGGTCATCCAAGTCAAGATTAAGGTCAAGTAAGAGTCAACATAATGGAAACGGTCCTTCAAAGGTAAGAAAAATGGGCCTAGGGAAAAGGCTCCCCAATTAGGGTTTTCTTTCCTATAAATACATCATTGTCAAGGATGCATGGGGGCATTCTCAATCTTCTCCACATTCTACTACTCTTTCTTACTCTCTCTATCACCCAGATCGGGCACATACTGACTTAAGCGTCGGAGCGGACGTCCGAGGCACGTACCTCGATCTCCCGACTAACGGCGTTTTCTTGATTCTTGGTGTGCAGATCGTTCGGCGCATCCCCAGATCGATCTCGCATCATCAGATCAGTCCAACATACTACCGGACCATCATACGATCTGACCCAATTCAAGAGATCGGGCTAGCTGTGACAAACAGTAACTAAACACAAGTTGTTTTTGTTTATGTTTGTTTTTTCTTTCTTTCTTTCTTCCCCCCCCCCTTTTTTTTTTTTTGTTACTTTTGTCAAAATTTTCTAGTGCCTTTCAATATTTTGTTTATATAATTTTATAATTTTAAAATATGCTAAGTATTGTCCAATTGGACCTCATAAAAAAATATTTATCTAATCTTATATTTAAATAATATAAAGAAAAATATTTAGTAATGTTTAATCTTTAATATATGAACTAATTGTTGGTTGTGATTTTAAAATATTTCCCTAAATTAATAATATTTTTGTTATTTTAATAGTGTATTAATTAAAACTAAATTAAATTTATCAAATACATAATTTAATCTACTTTTAAATATAGATAATTTTTATCAAACACAATCAAGTTATTTTGAAATCACAATAAACCGTAACCTCATAACTTTCAAAGTCATCAAGTCACTTCTTTTCGGTTAAACCAAACGGGCCCTCAGCCCATTCCCAAACCCACACGCACCCACACTCTCAATCCCCGGCCCTTTCCCAATCCTCCGCCGCCGCCGATCACCACCATGAACGCCGCCGCCGGCCGATCACGGAGCTCGCAATCCCAATCCCCTTCCCACTCCGCCTCCGCCTCCGCCACGTCATCGCTCCACAAACGCAAGCTCGCCACCACAACCACAACCACCACCACCGACGACGACCACGCGCCGCCGCCGTTCCCTCCCTCCTCCTTCTCCGCCGACACGCGCGACGGGGCACTGACATCCAACGACGACCTCGAGAGCATCAGCGCCCGCGGCGGCGGCGGAGACTCCGAGGAGGAGGAGGAGGAGGATGACTCGGATGTGGCGGTGGAGGAGGAGGAGGAGGAGGAGGAGGAGGAGGAGTACGGGAACTCGTCGATGAGGAATTTTACGGCGGCGAGGTTGGAGAGTGGTGGGGGGAACGGGAGGAATTCAAAGATTAAGGTGGAGGAGAAGGTGAAGGTGGAGAATGCGGAGGGGAAGGATGGGGGAAGTGGTGGCGGTGGTGGTGGAGGAGGAGGAGGGGGAAGTGCGGCGAGTGGCGGCGTGGCTGGGATTGTGGTGAAGGAGGATAATGTGAAGGGGATATATACTGATAATATTCAGACTAGTGGCGCTTATAGTGCTAGGGAGGAGAACTTGAAGCGAGAGGTATAATTGATTTGCTAACATTTTCTGTTTTCGAATTCAGCATTGGTATTTGATATGAGCATTGAGGGAGCTGCATTCTGAGAGTTAGTGTGAGCGTGATATTTCATCATATGTAGGATTGTGATAGGATTGTAATGTTCCGTCATGTTCAGCTTGTGTCAGTTTATTACTAGTTTAAATATAACAAATCTCTGGTTTCACTGATCAAGTTTTCGTACTTCGCAGGAGGAAAGTGGGCGACTAAGGTTTCTGTGCCTCTCAAATGATGGTGTCGATGAGCATATGATTTGGTATGCAACCTTTTTGCACCTGTTCATGTTATTGGATCATAATGCAATATGATCTTAAAGTTTGGCTATTTTTGAAAACGTCATGATGCTAACGTCATGATTTTAATTCGAAGGTTGATAGGGCTGAAGAATATATTTGCGAGGCAACTGCCGAATATGCCCAAGGAGTATATTGTTCGGCTTGTTATGGACAGGTATCCCTGGTTAAAACAATTTTGAGCTGTTCTTTTTTTTTTTTTTTTTTCAGGGAAGTTTGATGCCTCAGTACGCGAAAGATAGCTTCAATTCAAGTTTTTCGAACAATAGGTTCATATCTTAAAATATTGCATATGATATGCTTTGTTGGTTTGCAACAGGAACCATAAGTCCGTAGTGGTTATAAGACGTAATCATGTAGTCGGTGGCATCACATACCGACCATATTTCAGGTGAACACTAGGCTTTTTGTGCTGTCATTCTAGGGAATCACATGCACGTTTTCTTTTTTATTCACTTTGTGACCTCTTAGTCGTTTGCATTTCTAACTCAATCTTCGGTGCTATACAGTCAAAAGTTCGGGGAGATAGCTTTTTGTGCGATAACAGCCGATGAACAAGTGAAGGGTTATGGAACAAGGCTGATGAATCACTTGAAACAGTATGCACGAGACAATGATGGGTTAACACATTTTCTAACGTATGCTGATAACAATGCTGTTGGTTATTTTATTAAACAGGTGTGTTACATATCTCTATGCCTCTTGCATGTTAGTTTGCACTGTTCAGTGTATTTTCTGCTAAAGCTGCAGCTGTGTCATTATGTGGATTAGTACTATATCTTCCATAAATTGTGTTAGCATGACCAACGCTCACCGCAATCCTATGTTTAATAGTTTGATAACCTCATTAGAGCTCAATGTCATGTAAAGCACATTTCAGCTGCATAACGGTGGATTGCTGTTTCAAATTTATTTTATATACTCATTTTTTAGGTATCAAAGTTCAAATCAAACAACTAGGGAGACATTAAACAGTTAAAATTTTCATTTAAAACTGTTGTGTTGCATCGTGGTTCGAGAGGATTGCTTGTTGCTGTGGTGTAGCAAGCGATGCTTGCTATGCTGTAATGTACTCTTTTCTTTTCCTCCAACTCTCCTGAAGTAATTTCATTGGCTTCTCTAACAAGATTTACTGCTTGGCTAAAGGGCTTTACCAAAGAGATCACCCTGGAGAAGGATAGATGGCAAGGGTATGATTCATACTTCTATATACCATGTATTGTTCAATGAATGAAGTTGAAGTTAAAGAGTTGTTTCCTATTTTTTCATCGGATGAATGAGGTGTACACTTTCCATGGCTTATCAACCACTCAAATTAATGGGCATGTGAACTAACTTATGTCCAATTCTGTGTCAACAAGTTACTCCTTTACATTTGCTTGGATTGTGGTTGAAACCTTCACGATGATTTAAGGTACATCAAAGACTATGATGGAGGAAGTCTGATGGAATGCAAAATGGACCCCAAACTTCCATACACTGATTTGTCCACTATGATTCGTCGTCAAAGACAGGTCAGTGTCTTCGAAAGAGCAGTTTCCAGCACTGCTTATGCCTAAAATGTAATGGATCTTTGTTTGACCACCCGATCTTAAAATAATGATGTGGTAGTTTGGTGTTGTTTGCAGGCTATTGATGAGAAAATCAGGGAATTATCCAATTGTCATACTGTTTATCCTGGTATC
>JAOVYX010018879.1:2352-19382 GCA_035668315.1 Drosera spatulata
ATAGTTCGCGCCAAAGATATCTAGATAACTCCATCACAGGAGGGAGATGACTGCCATAGAATATATGGAGCAAAGCCTTCGAATGACAGTGGAGGAGGGTAGGGGATTCGACGATTCGTAATATAGAGATGATTAGGTGTGGAGGCATGGATGTGGATGACTATGAACTTTGGGAGCACTAGTGTTAATGGAGCTTTTGATATGATAGAGAAGTCTTTGACATGGGTAGAATTGCACCTTTAATTGGGAGATCAAGGATCAAACTTTGATCCACTAACCTGCAATTTTGGTGTAACTTTACTTCACCTTATCCCTATCTCCCTATGGATTTAAAAATAAAAGTTTCTATAGAGAAATTCTAGGAATAAGGTGATAGTGCTTGAGGTGATAATGTGATAATCTTTGTTAAAATCAATTTTGAGTCTGAATTTTTATCCCAGTCTAAAACTCTAAGGTTGGTTCTCAAAGTTCTCATCCTTGATGTACCTGAAGGCTAAGGCTTGAAGTGCTTGAGTAGACAAGCTCAGTATATGGAAGTATTCTCAAGAGAAAAACTGAATTTAGGGAGTTAATTCTGGAACATGCTAACAATTATGGTATATAGAAATTAGATTAGTGCAAAAGTTTATTCTTAGTTGAATATCTAGGAGTGGCATTGCACTCTAGTTCAGGTGGTGAAAATGAGATCCTAATGTGATGAAGCAATGCAAGTGAGGCGGAGATTAGACAATCTATATTACACTTTCATTCATAAATTTGAAAGTGAGATACACAAGATGCTCGCTTGCGAAGCATCAGATCGAAGTAAAGGAGACAAATGTGTAAAACTTGTATCATGCGTAAGTAGAAGAAACCAAGCCCAGCGAAAAAAGAAAATACAGGACAAACCAATTATAGACCCTTTGCAGAGCAATCCCTGGGTTTCAACATGCTTAGGCAGCTGAGGGGGCCGGGATGTAGTAAATGGCCGGCTCTGGCACGGAAGCCAGGATAGATGGCCTCGTGAAGCTCTCGTCCTCTGGCTTGACAGAGTCCTGTTCAGGCTTGTAATCGAGGGACTCGTCATTGTAAATATCCCACCATTTCTTCACCAACATCTTGATGTCTTCTCTGTCCATGTTCGCCTCTTTGCCTGTGTACCTCCATGGCTTGGATCCCTATTAGATAAATTTTGAGTGTCATCTATTTTATGATTTTATACCCACATTCTGCAAGCAGACTGTAATAATATCTTGAAGCAACTCCCAGATTTTTTTATTATCTTGATTTTATATTCCATATTTCCTTGATATGTCTCCTAGTTAAGACTCTATGTTATAGGATCTGTCAGTTTCCGAAAGGGAGAAAATGAGAGGGTAAGTAAGATACTCACAGCGGCACAGTAGTGAACCACCTTGACCTTTTCGAGCTCAATATTCTCAGGGTGGCGCCAAAGCATTGCCAAAACCAGGTTGTAAATGGGAGGAATTGGTTTGTAAACTTTCTCAAAGTACATGTTCAGGAAATCCTGTCATTCACAGTAAAGATAAACAAAACATTGAGGAACTTCAGATTTCTCAGATAAAAGATGCCCGAGCTGCAAAATAATTACCAAATACATAATTTCTTTTTCTCAAGATGCAGTATGAGCCATGCATCCAGTCACATTCAAACAATGTAGAATATTCCAATGTGATTGATAAACTTTTCAGTGTACCTTATAAATTGGCAAACCTTAATCAACATGCGGTCCACCAATCGTAATCTTGTTGGTCGTTGTCATCGTTTCACTATCTCCTCCACTTCCCCTTTTTAACTTTTTGCATGGATAATAGGCAACAGCATCTACTTTCTTATCAATAATAAAGCTAGATTCTTCCAAAATGTTCGTGTAGACTCTATCTCTTGGACAATATGTCACTCGTTTTTGTTGTTGTCGGAGTACTGTACCTTTGTTGTCGGAATAGCTTATTTGAGGTTGATTGTTTCTGGAGAACAGTGCTATCACATCTGACATCTTTTTTTTTTCTTTTTTTTTTTTTACACTAAGCCCCAAGAAAAAAAATTGTTTTATGAGTCATGTTCTCGTTATCCTAAGTTCACACTGGTGATGTAATGTTGCTTAATCCTTACCATGGTGCAAAAAGCTCCTAGGGTACCATGATATCATAAGTTAAATTAATATTCATAAATATATCATCTGGTTAATCTATAAACAGTTATCGGAATTCCATACTGTTACCTGCTCGGCGAAGGGTGTTGTAGGGCTGATCTGCAGAGTATGGAGGAGATTTTCATATGTGAGTCTGCTGGGCTCATAAACAAAGAAGCCAGCATTGAAGTACAATGCTGGAGGGGCTCCCAAACCCTCAGCAGGCCACTGAAACTTATCAGGGCACTGTTGGCAGTAGCCGATGGAGTATTGCTTCGTGTGGCTCCATGTCTTCTCGCAGAAGCAGTCCTTCACTGCATAGAAGTAGCCGTCTGGCATGTCGAACAGATGGTCTATGTTCTCGAACACTTGGATATCACCATCCAGGTATATCATCTTGCTGTAGTCCTCAAACTGCATTAACAAAATAGCCTAAGTGAACCTTGATAATATATCAACAACTTCTCTTTTAATTGAAGCTGTCAAATTTTGGAGACTATTGCTGTCTGGTCTGGGTAAACCTGTTTTGATATCATTGCTCATTCTCATGGCAGTCCTACGTTTCTTTTCTTCATTTATTAAAAACCTGCATCGAGTGAAACCGACATATATGCTATGGAGAATTGGTGGAGCCACGGAGAAGTATTATTTGGACTCTCTGCTAAATAGAACTGGGATATGTTTAGACAGAGGACTTGGCTTCATCAAGGAAAGACACAGGTCAAAATCATGTGTATGTTATACGACTTTAGTATTCTAATTCTAGGGTGTTTTTGTCATTTACAGGAATTAGTAAGATTGGGAAATCGGTCCAATTACTTGGGAAGAATATAGGCGCGTATTCTTATAAAGTACTTCCTTCGTCTCATTCAAATTACAAATGCTTGTTTTTCTTTTTGGGATGTATCATTCAAATTACAACATTTTTATATTTAACAAACTTTTTTCACATAAAAATATTAAAATATCCTTATTTTATATCACATCAACTCATCTATCATTTCTTTTTCTTTTTTTCCTCTCTCTTTTATCGCACACACTCACAAGGTCAAAATTGTCATTCCTTATTAATTTAACACACACATAAATTATCGGATCGAATCAAACTGTTATAATTTGAATGGGATGGAGGGAGTAGTAATAAAAATGATTCTCATGCTTCAACCTAATTATGTCCTTGCATAGCAATTAATCATATATGCATGCCACACATATATATGCATGCTTCAACCTAATTTTTTAGGACTCATATGCATAGATGCCGGACCTGTATGAATTATAGTATGCATGTGATGGCTATCTGTTCATAGGCTGCTAACAGTTATTAGAATGAAATGGGAAAAAACCCAAAAGAGACTTGCAGACCCAGCTTTTCAAGCACCATGGACATAGAAGTTACAAGGAGTAACGTATTAGTATATACTTACATCCCATATGCGAAGCTTGGAGTAGTTGATGACATAGTAGGCCATGGCGAACTGTGTTTGGTTTGCTGGAGGATAGACAGGCTCAATCTCACGCACAATACATCCCTGGGACTTCAATATCTCACGGTGTTCCTCAGGAACATCCGGCAAGATTGCCACCACCAGAGGGTACACACTATTGACCTTACGCAACCCCTTGACCAAACCAACAACCCCTTTGATATAGTCGCCATTGCCGGCTAAAAATGTCACGTATGCCCTCTTCGAGTACCCTGCATTAGGCATGGGTACCTTTCCAGCACCGGAAAATATGTCCATGGCGAGTTCCGGTGCCATTTTTTTGAGGGGCTTAGGGGCTACTGGTTGATCGAGGAGAGGCGTATGTGTCTCTTTGTTGGCTTTGTGGTTCTTGGGTTTCAAGGAGCCCTTCGGGTTGTTTATATAAGCCTAAAATGAAATGGTGATGAAATGCAAACTAAATGAAGGGGAAATGAACTTTCGTTATCGTTCAAGTTTGTCAGTTTATTAGATGGAGCTCAAGGTTAATTTGAGCCAAGTTGAGAATGGTGTTTTCTAGTGGTTTGTGGAGGAAAGAAATGAACCATTTGCTAACTTTTTTCTAAACTCTTGCATCTATTCAACATTTTCCTTATCACCAGAATGGACGGTGATGATCTACGCGGGTAGAGTCATGGTCGATTCGGCAAATGGATGTCTCTATACAAAGGGTTTGATCATTGCTATCCTTTCATTTCTTTATTCTTTTAAGAAGAGGATGGAAACTGCAGGTACTGGAGACAAGGGGCACATTTTTCTTATTGGTCTGAATTAATCAGTTCCCAGTCTTCCTCCTTATTGGCCTCAAATTTGTTGAGGTCGTCTGATATGTGTCCTTATTTTCACCTCCATCATGAGAAAGTAGATCTATTAGTTACAACCGTAACCTGTACATTTCATTGATCCTAACTATTTCTCGTCTGTATCATGAGCCATCTCTTAGTTATTTTGTCTTGAAGTCATTCATTCGCCTATACATCCTCACCTGTCTTACAACTACATGCAAAATGTTTCTCATGATTGGTTTGCAATCGTTTGTGCATTAGAACTAGAATATTTTAGTCGACCTCTGGCTTGCTGTGGAGTCTCTTGCTTTCTCCTTTTTGGTTATTGATGTTAATTCTGTAACTCCCAATGCATTGCACTGTGCTGGATTTATGTTCACTACTGATCACCCTTGACATCAAAGAATGTGATCCTTCGCTAGAGATTTTTCCCCCTATTCTGGTTTCGCTTTTCCTATCTGTTTATATGAGAATAAAAGGACGATGATTCCTATGTGCTGATTAATTAACCAAACTCTTCTGGTTTCAGGTTCTGGCATGGTGTAAAAGGGTGACAGATCCTGACCAATAAACCAGTCTATGATGATGAACAGAAAAAAGCGAAAAGGCAGATGATGGATGAGGTGAATCAACATGTGGCACATTATTGTTCTCTATTTCACCTAAGAAGAAACGAGGAACGTTCTCTCTATTTCTTTTTTATGCCCAACACAACGCAGATAAATCAGCGGACAATGTGATTTGCCTTGAAACAGAGCTTACAGAGTGAATCAAATTATCTATTTGTTAGATTTTGTACAGACTAACAAGGATGTATACATCTGAACTTAACAGTTCCATAGCATTGATTCATTTTGAAGAAAGAATCCTTGTTACATTTTCACTTGGTTGAAATGAACCAGGAGAAAGAAGATAGAATGATGCTTGGTTGAAATTACTGTCGAGGTGGTAAAAATTCTCTTCCTGTGATCTTCGGATACTAAGCTTTTATCTTTTGTTGCTTTAATCAAATACTGCGTCCGGTATATTCTTTCCTTTATGTTTACACATCTGCGTTGGAAAGTTACGGTTGCTAAATTATTGCTTTTTGCCCAGAAATATCACATATCACTTGATAGTGGTGGTCAGATTGTGACCTGTTTGTCAGATTGCTCAGTACTTTTAATCAATCAAATAGTAAAAGATTCCACCCTCATCTTTGCTTAATTTGACTATTAAAACATGCCTGATAAGAAAGAAGATAGCAACCTTAAAGTGACTGCATTTGATTTGATACTCTCAAACCAATAGGATGGTCCTTAGGTGAAATGTTACTGTTACATTGGTGTCACTGGTGTTTGCGTGAAGGTGCGCAAAGGTCCAAGCGGAAAACAAAGTAAGTCGAAATAAAACAAGCCGAGGAATTAACTCTATTAAAAATTCGAACTGATGATAGAAGACACATTAATATATATCTAAATAACTCCCCTCACAGGAAAGCTCGTAGGGGCATGAAGTGTGGACAGCATTGGTCCACCCCATACCAAGTGCTATATAAATTTCACATAAATAACCACATAAGTGACAATAAATAAGAAAGGTGTGATCAAACTTGTGATCTTATATCACGATCCTCTGATAGTTGAAGGTCCACTAATATATTTTTTAACAAAACACCATCTTCTCGTGCATGTATCTGATAGTTTCGTATTCCATGTGTTCCCCTACTTGGTTAGCCTCGTATTGAAACAAATCCAGATTGTTGATTTTTCACCGAAAAGATAAAAATGAAGAAACAGAAACCTGATCTATGTCGGAATATTAAACATCTCCCCAAGGGACCTAACTGAGTTACACCTCTTGTAAAAGCCACAACACGAGGACATCAGACTTGGTTCACCAGAATGCATCTATCTGCAGTCTTCGGATTTCTCAATGCAGTCGGGTCAAGAACTGTTAGTTTGGCCCTTCATACCAATCAACTAGGGCCAAGCAGTACTCGAAAAGAAAATGAGAACTCTCAACTTGTTAAGATTCATCAATCTCACCTTTGTTCAAAATAAACGTGCTCAATCATGCAAAATAGATAGCCAGTTTGGCACTAACCCAATGCCCCTCCTTCCTGTTAGGAAAATATGTAGTAACGAAGAATGCAACAATGGAAATACACGATCCTTACATTTAGAGACGTTGTAGTTTCAATCCTTTTTAAGGATTTATCCATCTCCTCTTCGTAACACGAAGATCGCTTTGAGTTTAAATGAACAATCCTCTAGGATACAGCTAAGTCTATGCATGGGAACTGCGAGAAGCGATCATAAAAAAACCTCTTGCAATCTCTTTGTGAAGGATGAGAGAAAAAAACCGTTTTGCATTTGCAGGAAAAATTATATTGCGTCCGAACACCAGCCTAACCCGACACAAGCGCGTGTGTGCTTATAAGATCCGCTTGCCTTAGCAATTAATTCAAGGAAAATGTAGTGAAGAAGCCTTTATATGGGCTCTCTCCACTTCCCATAATTCTAATGTGGGCAAAGGTTTCCAATCAACCTTTATTCCCTTTTCATTTCATCTTCATAGGTTTCTACACAAACCTGTTTCCATCATATTTGTTTGTCACATGTTATGTAACATAATTTGACTCCAATAACTACGCTTAAGGGAGCAACATCAACACTTCCATCACACAAGGAGCTATCTTGCATAGCATTGTACGGGGAAAATCCTCGATAATCCTGACATAGAGCACAATGGCCCTTTTTCGTCTTCTGCCTGTATTATCTCGCTTTTTCCATTAAGAGGTTGAGTTACGACGACTAATTAAGTCGTGAAGGGGTAATTCATCCGTGACAAACGCGATGGGGCCACTGATGGTGCAGCGAAAATATACAGATACAATCATACATGAATAGTTCTACGCGTGGAATCTAAAAACTGGGTCACGTAGATGCACGAGAACAGTGTGACGCTAGCAACTCTTTTGGCTGGATTTTCACATCCTAATCACCTTTTGCACATTCCCGCTTTGGCCGAAATAAGACCAGTGGGCATGTTGATCAGATCAAGAGATGCTTAGACCACGTCACCATCTTCGGCCCTCCCTGATTAGGCTGACTGCTTAATGCTAAGCATGGTCCACAGGGCCAAGGGGAAGATAGAAAGGAGATGGTGAAATCGATAAACAACGACATATAAGATTGGTTCGACACATGGCCTGGAATGCTTCTGTGAAAACTGAGGTGATGCGATCACAAGGTACAGGAAAATAAAAAGATTCTCAGACATTCTTTATTTCTTTCTCTTTTATTTTTCTCCTGCAACAGTATAACCAGATGATACCCCGACCATGAAGTTAACAGCAAATCACAGGATATCTTTAAACGAACACGATCAGCAAGCTACTTGGAAAATTTGCAACCGAAAATTGAGTGCTTTTGCACTCATCAGGATTTGAGACATGAAATTCCAACAGAAACTGAGATGCTGAACCATTTAAGACCACGATATGCCTTCTCTAGAGGAGCCTCGCACTGCTAGTAAGAGCCTTACACTAAAAGATTGTCCTGACAAGCAACAAACAAATCAAATCCTTTTTCCTTCAAATGGAATCGGCGGCTTGGATAGACTGTGTTCTCTTCTGTCATTTGTTAGCTTATAATATACTCCCTCCGTGGCAAATTATAGGCAACCTTTGGAATATCATACTAGTCGAAACGGACTTTGATTTGTGTCATGGGACGATCAAACATCGTCTTTAGTAAAATTCTCATGAAACATTAACGATAATTTAAGTTGTGTACTTTAATTCTATATATGCGACGTAATTTCGTGCATCGTTAAGACGAAAAACAAAACTCCTCAAAATACGTGTTGAATAATGCAATGATTGATAGTGTCGCTTATAATATGAGACGGAGGGAGTAGCATATGCTCCTTCAAAATCCATCAATCTCCAAAGACCTTTCCGTACACAAATTAGGTTGATTATTGTTTAGCAGCAATAACACATGCATGCAAGGAAAGTTAGTGCCAAGATTTAGATGATCCAACCGACAGAATGAAAGCTCGATGTAGGTTAGATGGTAGACATACAAACATCACAAAAGAAGCTCTTCAAAATTCTGGATGTTCGATGAATCGATGCTAAATACACAGCACCGGTTATGAACAGACCGACGATGAAGATATGAGCCTACACGAACGGTTGACAGACATCAGAACCAACCCTCTCAGGTACTTCGAATTCATTCTAAACTGCCATAAAGCCATATTCGGGGATCTCAGACCTCAATTAGATATATTAGCACCAAAAGTGAAACACAATCCAATATAAGAAACATCGACCATAAGCTGCAATCACGATATGCTTCGACAAACAGGAACTGAGCCCCAAGACTCTACGCCAGAAGTTCAGCAGACCCACAACAACCTTCAAATTGCATCCTCATCTTCTTCTTGGCCGCATTCCCTAGTTGAATACGTTCTTCATTAAGATGATAAAAGAGCAAGACATGTCTTTCCAGAACCTCAGTCAAACGAAAGGGAATCTGAAGCATAATGCCGAGAACCCAAGGAAGCGGTGTTGGACCACAAGCATCCGTAACCATGAAAGCATTTCCTTGAACGCCGGCCACATAAAGGTCCCAAGATTTGACAAATCGCGGAAAATGAACTAGTGGTTCACAACAGTCCTGGCCGAAGAGTCTGCCTCAGCCTAACGAGTTTTGTTACTTTTTGCATCGAATGGGAAGAATGACACATACATATATGTATGCCTATGTTTCAACTAAACTTTACCTAAAGCATAGAAGCTGATGTTCAAGAAAGTATGGACTATGGACTTGAGCTACCAAATTACCAATTGCATGATCCTAGCTTCAGTACTTATCTGGATATTCATGCAGCCACTGTACATATAAGAGTTGGTACAAACGAGTGAAAGAAACAAGCAACAAGGAATAGGAACAAATGCTGGCGTTTATCACAGGCAAAATCCTTCAGCAGTCTCTATAACCCCGACACCAGTGAAAAACCAGCATGAAAAAACAGAGAAACGTGTGTATTTATAGACTGGCCGAAACAAGAAAATTCATAATCTAGATTATCAGCTTAAGAAAGCTTCAGTTAGCATCAGTACGCATCACAAACACAGATATAACATCACATAAAATTAATTCCAGATAACACTCCAACCAAATTACATTAACATTGCAAACAAAAGCAATTCAAGTACACACTCCAACCAAATCAGTTAACACTCCACGAATGAAATTCCAAGCATACCCTTCATAGAAAAAATTACAAACATAAACCGACCGTCTGATCAAAGTTTGAAAAACGACAATAACTAGATAATGGCACCCCCTGCATCCAGAAAAGAAAGTCGACAAAACCTTCTTTTCTTCAACCCTGCAACCACAGAAGAGCCCTGTTAATTAGAAGGCATCTAAAACAATAGCAAAAGAACAGAAGAAAATCGCTTTCATCAAATGACAAATAGGAAATGAATGAACAGGAGCAAGGTGACATTCTCTTAAAATAAGTGAACAAAACTACTTCCAGTGTGTAACATGATTGCTTCTGAAGATGAGTAACTAAATGAGGGAAGATATCAAAGCAGAATACGAGACAATGACGAGCTAAATCTATATCCATTTGTCACTATTTACAAGCACACATAACACTTGCCTTGTTTGCAATATTGTTGGACAGCCAATCCAGCCCCTCGTACAATCCCTCTCCAGAGGTGGCACATGTGCTCTGGATGTACCTACATTGGTAAGAAAACAAAACCACAAATCATGATTAAGAATTTGCATTGTTGTCGTCAAGACATGATACAATAAAATGGAAAGCATACCAGTGGCGCTGTCGGAGGGAGTGGAGTCCCAGCTTGTCAGTGATTTCAGCAGCATTCATTGCATTGGGCAGATCTTGCTTGTTAGCAAATACAAGCAACACTGCATCCCGAAGCTCATCCTACAAGAAGCGAGAATTATTAGTCAAGATTCAATCATGGGTCGAAGAAGAAGCACTATCTCAAGGAAATCAAGGACAAAAAATATCTCCATCAAATTATTCTTATTAACAAGAAGAAGCAACTTTAACTATCATTTAATATGAGCAAGCCGTAACAGACAAAAATAAGGCATACCTCATTCAACATCCTGTGCAGTTCATCTCTGGCCTCAACAACACGATCTCTATCATTGCTGTCAACAACAAAGATGAGACCCTGGGTGTTCTGGAAGTAGTGCCTCCACAATGGACGGATCTGTATATAAAATAAGTGACAACATCTCCTCAATATTGTTGTGCTTCACTCTTAAGAAGGCTTATGTTAGTAGTTCTTCTACTCACCTGTTTGCCTAGCAAAAGTATTTTCTTGACAAAATTGACTATAAAGTTGACAATTACGGAAACCATATCAATGTCATGTGTTCAACAGTAAATACACAATCACGTTTTATACTATGGACAAAAAACGTCTGCACAACAGATGATAGAGAAGCACAAAGCCGATTTCCAATAAAAGGTATGAACTTCCATCTTAAAGGTCTTCAAAACATTTTTGGTCTCATCATTCAGCATTAAAACCACAAAAATGTGACTTTCAAAAAATAAAACCCACAAAAATGTTCGGTGATCCATTCAATCGCTTGCTTTAACTACTTGAGCATTACATGCTGATACACCGAGCTAACAAGGGAATCTTCTCCCCCTTTCACAAACTTGCAAAAAGACAATATGTGATACACACCTTGTCCTGACCCCCGACATCCCAGACAGTGAAGCTGATGTTTTTGTACTCCACAGTTTCCACATTGAATCCTGGAGATATTAAGATTCAAGTAGAGCAAAGCTGCTGAATAATTAGGTAAGCTAAAACTAGCATGAAGGCTATGATCAATTCAATTTAGCCCAATTGAATTAAGCAAGCAAACCTACCTAGGTTGGGGATTTTTATTTCATCCCTAACCGGTCCCAAGTCCGGATAAAATGATGAAGATTGTGTGTTAGGTAGCCGACACCAACACGTAAAAAGTCCCGTTAGATCTCTCAATATGAATATGACGACTTTTGAAAATTTTCAGATTGGAATAGCGTCGTCATATTCATGTAGCCGACCCCACTTGATGGGATAAAGGCTAGATTTGTTATTGTTATTAAATTAAGCAAGCAAATCAACAAAAATCACTGCACGGGCCATTAATTCCATATCATCTTGAACTTCATAGAATCCTCATTCTACATGTCAACAAAGGTTAAAAGTGAAACTTATTGCTATAGACTAAATTCATTAACCAATAATGATTCTCAGTTACCCGGTTGCGATACACAATCTCAAGTGCAGAACAGTGCTTGTGGTATAATTCTTGTGGATTTTCTCTTGGTTACCATCACATAGAAAAAGGTTATTTTGGTGAGAGACAGCCTGGCATTCAAATTTTGCAACCTCCCGTGAAGAGAGAAAATAAATTTTGCAACCACTCCAGATGATTTCTCTCACTCAAATATAGGGGAAGTAAAGTGCACACTACGAGGAATATCTAGTGGCACCGAGAGCTAACAACCAATTCTATCTTCAAAGAATAAAAAAAACAGCTGGTGATAGTTCAGAGTTGTTCCTT
The DNA here is from genome assembly GCA_035668315.1 of Drosera spatulata. Taxonomy (NCBI): domain Eukaryota; kingdom Viridiplantae; phylum Streptophyta; class Magnoliopsida; order Caryophyllales; family Droseraceae; genus Drosera; species Drosera spatulata. The sequence goes on from JAOVYX010018879.1 coordinate 14,363, forward strand.
TAGACTATTTAAAACTTGATGGATAGTAGACACAGGATATATGATTCCACATCTAGTGGTTGGCTAAAATTTGAAACATGTTGGGATAAAACATGACTAAAATCATCACGTGTTTTACGATGCATGGTCCATTTGTCTTATTTGTTCTACAATTCTACCTGTTCCAAGACTGCACCATTAACAATTCTCATGTAAACGAAAAGAAAACTCCTAATTATATTCTAAAATCCTAGTCAATCTCATCCACATAAAAATATTTCGACATTACGGAGCATATCAGCAACTGAACATATATGTATATACAAACATGTTTCTCCAAGTTAACAACTTCCAATGACACTACGATAGATCCATAACAAAACTATGTATTTAAATAGCATGGGATATAAAAGGCTATGGCATCTTCTGGTATAACAAAGTGAGCACATGTAGGTATTTGCCTCAGTAATAAGTGAGCTGTCAGTTGTGTTGCATAGTTACATAAAATTATAACGAGAGGTCCTCACAGATGCAGTTTTAAGAGCACTTTTAGTGGGTTCCCCACACCACTCCCTAACCCTATATTTAAAGAATCAAGGACAAAATACACTACCAATGGATTCTTTATCTTCATCCCTTTCCCCATTACATTCTCTATATGCCATTTGATTCCTTACTTTCAGGGAATAAGAAACATGCTCCCTATGCAAAAAAGGACATGACAGAATAATTTTGAAAAGGGTCTTCCCATCTTCATCGCTTTTCCCTGCACCACCCACCCTCTCTGTATCCTTTTTCATCTCCTCTCTCCACCAAATCTATGAACTCAAAATGTTCTCATCAAACTAAATTTCAGCAGATTTTGACTTACAAACCTCAATTTAATCAGATAGAACACCTCCTTCACATGTAATCTTTGAGGGTTCATATGAAAATTTTCAATTTTTATTTTATCATGTTCATCTTCCTGTTTGTGTTCATGTAGCAATTGGGTGCAAAAATGATTCAGATTTTCTGTTATTGTCAAAGTTTTTGAATTATACCCAAATTTTGCTTTCGATTATTGGCATATTGGGAAGGAGAGGATTTCCTCTGATATCGGTTAAGTGCCGAAGGAAAATTCAAGTTTTGAAAATTTGATTCTGGTGCCTATAGGGAATGATAATAGGGAAAAACCATTGGACCCATTACTAAAAACTGGTTCCCCATATCAAAAAATGGCACTGTAGTACTTTATAATAGGGATAGGGATAGGAAAACTGTTGCGAATGGTCTAAGGCTCATTGATCCACTATATAGCACTTCTTTTTCTGTATTACTATTTACATAAGAAGGTAAAACATGATAAACAGCCTGCATCTTTACAACAGAGACCGAGGAAGCAGGCTTCTGACCCATTAGACTGAAACAATATTTGTTCAGAACCTACAGCAGATATGACAAATAGAACTAGAGCCGACATACAACACAACATTTTCCTTTAAAAAGGAAACGGTAATTCAATTGTGAAAAATAAAAGATCTCATTGGTTTAAGTAGTTCAATAAATATTAAAAGAGAAAAGAGCGGAGTTTCAGTTCATGCTCTAGAATATTAGACGAACATTAAATACTTCATAATGATTAGAATGCCAAGAGGTCAAGCAATGAATCATTGACTAGGAAGAAAAAAAAATCAAGTTAGGAGAATCCAGGTACAAAAGGTGCAGTACTTTATCAGAATAAAAACGCTTATCGCATGGGATCCCTTTTTTCATGTGTAGTCTGTTCTCTTTCCTTCATAAATTAAAATAAAATCCAAAAACTATTGCTCCTTCAGCTCAGCTACCATTTCAGGGTTTTCCATAGAAGCTTAATCAGCTTGACTAAATAGTTGCTTAAATTGAGAGATTTAAGCTCGAAACATAGTCCAGCTTGAGCACAAAGTCTCAAATACAATACGATACCATATGAAGAATACGGAGTGACTTACCAATGGTGGGGATGGTTGTGACAATCTCCCCCAGCTTGAGCTTGTACAGAATGGTGGTCTTACCAGCAGCATCAAGACCAACCATCAGAATTCGCATCTCCTTCTTGGCAAAGAGCCGGCTAAACAGTTTCGTGAATGTCAGCCCCATTTTCGGTCACAACCTTCCTGATCCCTACATACCATCACAAAAAACCACAATCAATACCAAATATCAATCACCAACCCTAACAAATCACCGAACAGATCAAGCCGAGACACGACAAATCAAAACCAAAACCAAATCCACCTCTCCACAAACACGCCGAATGGATCTCGAATAAAAACAATCACAACATCCCCCGATCCAACAGATCCGACATCAACAAGCTCATAACAACGAATTCCTCTCCACAAACCACAATTCTACTTACAGATCCATCCATTCCGCACCAAAATCCACTCAATCTCATCACAAGCTCAACCGATCTAAATCATAGATTTCAAAACAGCAGATCAATCATCATTCCACGAATCTCAACACAACAGCCACCGATACCTCAACCGATCACCAATAATCGAACAAAATGCAAGGCATAATCACACCACAATCGGAATCGAGAAAAGGAATCGAAGAGATCGGAGATCGAGAATGAAGAAAACGCGTACCTGATGAGGGGAGAGAGGCGTAAGTTGAACGCTAGAAAAATGCAGATGCGATGATGCGAGGATAGTTGTTGATCACCAGATCCGATATATGAATAGAGATGATGTCAACCAGGGGTACCGACTTTTGAGAAGGGGTTTGGGGGAATTAACGGAAATGCCATTGGGATTTGGTCGCGTCTTTTCTTTTGCTTGGTCGTGCGGTGAAAGTGGTGTCAGGTGACCAATTGGGTATTGACACGTACATTAGTATGGTCCGCACTCGTTTGAGCTTTTCTTTTCCTCCGATCGGTCACACCGAACAATTCAACCCTCAACGATTTGATTTTTATTACTCGCCGTTGAAATATTTTTCTCCTTATTTTTTTTTCTAAAATAATTATAATATTCTTTATTTATTTTGTTTTAGTCTTAACAACGTTAAAACTTTATGTCATCGACGTCAAGTTATATTATATAATTTTAAATTATTGTTAGTGTGTCAAAACAATTTTTCAAAAAATGATGTTTGATTCCACGACACGAATCAAACTTCGAGTCGACAAATGCGCACAGTTAACCTATTAAAATTATTTTTATTCGGATGGAGTATTCGTTCCGTCTCATATTAATCGCAATGTTTTGTTATTTGGTCAGTCTCAAAAAAATTATAATCTTTTTTCGTTTCGTAACCTTTTAACATAAAAAATGCCAAATCAATCTTATTTGTTGCACTACATCCACTATCTCCTTTCACAAGTGTTATAGTAAACCTCATTACTATCAAAAAAATAATATTTTTTCTTCATCAAAATCAACACAAATTCAACATTCGCTTAAATTCCCGTGTCGGATCAAAAAATTTCAATAAATGTGAAACGAAGAAAAATATAAAATAAATAAAATATTGGAAATCGGACATTGTTATCTCCAAGGCTCATTTTGATATCTCCAAGGCTTGTTCCTCACATGATTTTTTTGGACCAAATTAATACATTATTCTCATAATGTGCAAAAAAAATTTTAAAACGTTCTTATTTTATATCACATCAGCTCATTTCATCATTATCTTTTTATTTTTCTTACATCAACTTATCTCATCATTATTTTTTCTTCTTTTTTCTTTCTCACTTCTCTTTCTCACATACTCATAATAACAAAAATGATAAAAATGTTTCGATTAAATTGGGACGAAGAGTACTATTTTCAAAAACCTATGTTTTATTATTGAACTAGTACATAAAAATTTCACACCGATTAAATTACACGATATAAATTATCGTTAATATTTCACAAAAATTTACAAAAAGTGTATTTAATCATCTTCGACTTATGTTACATTTTTTTTCTCTACAAATACGTATGGTCAAAATATTAAATCTTTTCAGTAAATTATCCAACCCTACAAACTTCTTGAAATAATTACAAAAAAACATACAAGGAAAAATAATTTCAAAAACATACAACATCATTGTCTCTCCCCCTCTCCACTACTGTAGCCCCTCCACCTTCGCCTCTACCACCACCACCACGGCACCTATCCACCATCGCAACCTCTTCACCTGAGTCTGTTTTATTTTGTTCAGACGTTGTTTAGATTTTTTGCAGACGTTTTGTTTGATTTTTGTTCAAATATTGTGTTTATATTTTTTGTTCAGATGTTTTGTTTTATTTTATTTTTTTCAGGTGCACTGTTTCAGATTTCGACAAAGTTTTCGATGACGTTGGTGGATTCTGACAAAGATTTTGGATTCCAACGTAGATACCGACGACGTTATTGAGTTCCGACGAGGATGTTGGTGATGATTGAGGTTGAGGTGGAGGTGGGAATTTGGGAAGGTGTAGACTTTTGTGAGTTCGTACACATAATTTAAATTTTATATAAATTGAAAATTATTTTATCTTGTGTAATTTTTTGAAATTATTTCGATTTCTTTATAATTTTGGGTAAATCTCCTTTTCTTTTTTTTTTTCTTTTCTTTTTTTTTGGGTAAGGCGCACATTTTACCTTCATTATGCTCTTTTTCTGTCCTTTCCTTTATATTTAACTTAAGGTTGTGTCTTTATATTCTTAAAAATGTTAAAACTCTGACCCTATAAAAAAGTGTTCCTTGCATGAATGAGAAAACATCGAACCTTAGTTACTTCGAATCATTGCTTCTCCAACATTTTACTACTTCTCGTGATAAAAGGAAATATTAGTTCCAAAAAAAGGTACTAAAAGCAGAAAATACAAACTTCAATTCTCGTGCAAGAACACTTGTTTCCTAAAACATCCAAGGCCTCAACCATTGTCTCAAAGCACAATGAATAAAACCGCCAAAAGGCAATAAAACACGATCATGCTTAGAATTCACAACAAAATTGTTGATAGGCAAACTCTGTTCCTCACATTCCCGTCATACAAATACAATATCCGATTCAGAGAACCAAAAAAAAAAAAAAGGAGA
>JAOVYX010018880.1:0-19380 GCA_035668315.1 Drosera spatulata
TTTTAAATATATAACCTTTTAGTACGATTTGTTTTAAAAATCGTAACGTTATATATTTGTCTCAAAACTCCCAAATTTCTCGGGTATTATAGCCTGAAACACGGGATTGTCTGCCATCCGAATTGCTGATTGATTATCACAGTAGAGCTGAACTGTGTAGTCAACAGCTTGATGAAGATCCTCCATCAGCTATATCAACCATGTGCACTCCTGAGCTGCTACAGCTACTGCATGGGACTTTGCCTCTGTACTCGACAAAGATACTGTTGATTGTCTCTCACTGCACCAAGAGATAACTCCTGATCCAAGGTTGAACATATAACCAGTAATTGACCTTCGAATGTCGTGATCTCCAGCATAGTTAGTATCACATAACCCGGTCAAATGGGAATGTTCTTCCTTTCTGTATAGAATGGCAAAGTCAATAGTTTCTTTGACATACCTCTGAATTCGTCGCATTGCTTCCAAAGTGAGGCTTTTTAGGATTCTGCATGAATCTGCTAGGTACACCGACTGCATAGGAAATGTCAGGCCTTTACAGAGTGAGATAGATCAAGTTTCCCATAATTTTCTTGTACATAGTCTCATCTTCAAGATCTTTACCTTCAGTTGAGCACAGCTTAGCAATTGCCTCCACTGGTGTTGAAACAGGTTTGCAATCAAGTATTCTATATTTCATTAAAAGGTCTTTGGCATATTTCTACTGACACAAAAATATGCCCTCCTTGGTTCGGTCTATTTCAAGACTTAGAAAGTGCTTCACCTCTTCAAACTCTTTCATTTGGAATCGAACCGACAGGTTTGTCCTCATCTGTCTGATCTCCTCCTCATGGTCTCCTATGATGATTAGATCATCCACGTAGACAAGAACTGTTGTCATCTTCTCACCTCGAATCTTCACAAATAGGTTTCAGTCTGCTGGTGCAACTGAGTATCCCCTTTGAATAAGAAACTCAGCTATTTTTCCATATTATGATCTAGGTGTTTGTTTAAAACCATAGAGTGTCTTCTTCAGTTTGCACACGTCCGAAGGATAAGTTCTGCCCTCGAACCCCTTCGGCTGCTCCATATAAATCTCTTGATCAAGCTCTCCGTGTAAGAAAGCATTCTTCACATCCATTTGTTATAGCTTCCATGATTTGTTGGTCACAAGTGTTAAGAGAACACTACCAGTTATGATCTTCGCTACTGTACTGAATGTCTCATCATAGCCCAGGCTATACTTCTATGAGAATCCACGAGCAACAAGTCGAGCTTTGTACCTTTCGATCGAACCATCAGATCTGATTTTGACCTTATATATCCACTTGTAAGAAATAGGTTGTGCTGACTTCGGCTTTGGAACTAAATCCCAAGTCTGATTCTGATTCAATACATCAATCTCTTTCTGCATGGCTCATCTCCATTCCTTGCCACGAGCTGCCTCCTCATAGGAATCTGGCTCTTGTGACTTGCCATCTTCAATAAGAGCTACATTGGCATATTTGGGATTTGGTTTCCGCTCTCTGGTTGGATAGCGATGCTTTCATTGACCTTTTGCTTGCTCTTCTTCTTGGTCAACTTCTTCTTTTGCGTCTTCAAATTGGATAGGTCTATCCTTCTTTCTGATCTTGTAGACTCCGCTTTACCAAGGACTTCCCTTGCTTGAAGATTTAGGAGATGACTCTCTTTCAGAACCTTCAGGTTTTAGAGGAACCGCTCGAAAAATACAACGATTTGATTTGATGTGTGGATTTATATGTTTATTGAATTTATAGGTAAAGATTTATTTGTCGTTAGGGTTGTGTGAGGGAGAGGAGTGAGAAAAAAATGGAGGAGAAAAAATAATGGAATAAGTTAATATGATATAAAATATAAAATAAGGTTTTTTGATAGTTTTGTACTCCCTCTGTTCCATACTTTTTATAATATATACGTATTTTGTACTATCCTATACGTATAAATATAAGTTTTATTTTCGTATCAAATCACGTCCAATCGTCTCGCAATTCATATATTAGATTGAAGTACGCAAATTACACAATCATTGATGTTTGATTTTCGTTACCCGTATATCAAACTTCACATTAATACACGTACAAAGTCAAACATTGTAAAAATAATTGGACGGAGGAAGTAGAGAAAGATTTCCAAATGAGAAAATATTATATTTTTTATGAGACATTTAATTTATACAAATATTATATTTTTTATGGGATAAAAAGAATATAACATAAACAACAACAAAATGGTCGAAAAAAAACATAAACAACAACAAGATGAATGGTATCATTGCAAGCAGCTCCATCACTATGGAAATGAATACTCCTATGTACACATAAAAATATATAACATCAACGTGACAACATCCATCGACAAATAAGAGAAAAAAAGGTAATACGAAGGAGATTTTCCATAAATAAATGTAGTTTTACATTTGAACAATCCTCTTCAAAGTCCTCTTCAATCCTCTTTGAACAATCCTCTTCAAAGTCCTTCCTTATCCTCCCCTCCTCTCCGATTTTACACTCACTAACAAAGACTAATGTAGTTTTTTAGATGGATGGAATGTGAGAAGGAATTAAATGAAGTATTCTAACGGAATGAAAAAAATCGTGTTTGATTTATATATGGAATAGAAATGAAATATTTCGTACAGAATCATATTCCTTCCCCAATCCCTTTTTTCATTTGTTAATCGTCCTTAAGGATTAGCTCATTCATGGAAGGAATGGAATCATTTTTATTTTATTTTTGAAATTAAGATTAAAACTTCCAAAACTAAATATGAAATTAAAATTATATTAAATAAAGTAAAATTAAAATATTAATATTAATATCATTACGATTTTATAACATTTCAAATAAAATAAAGCTAAGAAATTAATATTAATTAATAAATTGAATAAATTAAAGCTAAGAAATTAAGCTTTAAAAACAAAAATGAACATAGTAATATAAATTTTTAATTAAACATCATTACTTTAATATTGATCTATAATTAAAATAAATTAATTTTGAATTATTAGTTATTCAAATTTTAAAATAAAATTTAACTTAATATTAAAATCATTATTAAGTTTTACTTCCTCTGTTCCACATATTTTGAAACATAAACGTATTTTACACTCTTATATATGCATGAATACATATCTTATTTTCATATTAAATCACGTCTGATCGTCCCGTAAGATGTAATAGGTTGAAGGACGTAACTTATACAATTATTTATATTTCACCATAAATTTATAAAAAAAAAATTACGTTTGATCGTCGTTACACACATTTCAAACTTTGCATCAACACGCGTGCCTAGTCAAAATGATGCAAAATGAGTGGGATGGAGGAAGTAATACTTAAAGTAAAATTAATAAATAACGAAAATAAAATATAAAAATAATCAATGAATTGAATAAATTAAAGCTAAGAAATTAAGCTTTAAAATGAAAAACAAAAATGAATATAGAAATTTTTAATTTTTAATTTAAAATCATTACTTAAATATTGATTTAATATAATTAATTAAACTTTAAATTAAATTAATTACTCAATTTTTTAGATTTTCGATTAAAAAATATTTCGACTAACCCAACCATATAACTCTAATAAAATAAAATAATTTATTTTATAATAATTTATATTTTATCTAAATATTATATTTTATTCCATCCCAATATTATTTTTACGATCTAATGGCAGCATAAGTGGCCTCGAGCTAAACTATGTATTTTTCCCCTTTCCTTCCCCCATGTACATGTTGGAAAGAGTCTAGGGTTTCCTGGATCTGAGATGGAGAAGAGGCGGAACTCGATTGTCACAGTGTTGATCAACCCTACGGATCCCTCTTCTCATTTTCTATTTCTTCTTTTCAATATTTCCATCTCATTTCTCATGTCATTGATTCGAGTTCATTTTTTCATGCGATTCGGGTGAAAATGTTGATTGGGTAGTCGTATTTGTTCATCTGGGTACACAAGTTTGTTGTTTGTTTGGGTAATTTATGGTGAAATTTGAGGTGGGTTGAGGTCACTGGAGGCAGCGGTTCATCGATCTGTTCCTGATTTGGTGTTGTTGTTTCCAGCGACTTTCAGTCACGGCTCGATAAACCTCTGCATCCAGCGCTCAACCCTGTTTTTCATGCAAATTTTCAGCACACAATGTGGGTGATTTGCCGGGTATACTGATTTTTAGGGAGTATCAATTGTGTTACTATGTGATATAAGTAGATATTGGGTACGTGGGATTGTATTTGTTGTCGTGGTGTGATAAGGGTTTAATTTGGAAAATGCTTTTGGGTGCGTTGTTCAAAGTACGCAGTGAAATTAGGAGAGTTAGCTATGATATGATGTATAATGTGTTATAGGGGACGATTGACTTCCCCTGGGGTTGCCCATATTGGTTAGGCGTGCAAGATTCGTGTGTATAGATCTTGCATGTAAGATATGAATTAAGTCGGTTGCTGTTTCGTTGATGCTGGTTGAATTCTTGCTTGAGTCTTTACTCCTGCATTTCTAGATTTGTTGTTTCATTTTTGAGTTTCTAAGCTGCTGTATCCACTGAAAGTTCTTGTGCCCCATGTTTTTTGTCTGATTAGTTCGTTGTTACCGTAATTCGTTTTAAGAAATTCTGTTTGTGACACCACTGGTTGCTCCCTTTTGCTTAATGATTTTTATCGATCTTCATTTAGCATGATTGACCATAATGTTTTATCTATGACTCCATGTAATCATCTACCCACCAGTTGAGTCAAAGTCTCTAATTTCTATTCTCGTAGGCTACATCAAACTTGTCAGCATTGGTTTTTTATGCCTTCTTTCACATAATTTTACACAATATCCACAATGCCTTCTCGCATGCTCATATTTTAATCAAATAGCAATATAGCATTACCTTGGGAGAAGTCTACAATATTCTCATATTTTAATCAGATTTGTTTCCCCATTTTATGTGGTTAGGTATTTGGATAACGTAATAAATACTGGATTGTCCGTGTTCGTGTTATCAAGGCTGCCGTTCTCTAAAACATAATTGTACTTTGCGGCGTTCTGGATATCTTCTTTCTCTTCATGATTGTTGGGAAATGGGAAGTGTGGTTATTGGGTCCTGTAGTTACTTGTGGAATAAGGGGTATGCTTTCAGTTTTTTGGGTAGGTATGTCGTGATAGGTGTGGTGCAGGTTCTGGCTATTGCTGTTGAAGCTTCCTTTTCTTGTTGTCTTTCTTCAGCAGTCGTGGTCAGGATGTGTGTTTTTCCCTTGCTAACTAACATGTTCTTGCTTAAAACAAAGTGAAGGTGCCTTTTTTTTCTTTTGGAAGGGGATTTCAATTTGCTATCTTGAAATCCTCAATTTGGATACCTTGCATTGACGTAAATCCTGTGCGTTTTATACAATGTTGATCCCTCATCTTTCATTTCTCATTATAACTGAACAATGGAAAAAGTGATATATCAATTGGTAAGTTCCATGCCTACTGATCTTGCTGAAGAATGAATAGCTGCAGTATGTGTGGTTCTCGGCAGCATTTGAGCTTGGAATTCCTTGCATCCTCATGAAGAGGGGCTTAAGTTTTGATGTCCGTGTTTGCTATGCATTTCTGCACTGCTTTCATCTAGGCATGTCCCTTTGAATTTTATTTGTGGTCCTTGATGTTACTGTGCTTTCATCTATGATATTTTGCCAAGTGAATGCACGTCTGTGTTTGAGATAACAGCATCTTTTATCTTCAGCTTTTCCATAATCTCCCATGTGGCCTGTCTCATCAACATGATGACCTTGAATAACATCACTGTTATGATACAAATCTTTCGCAATTTCTTGGATTGGGAACTTGCAGGTGGAGACTTTGTGAGTACAAGAGATCTGAAGCAATGTCTTACCGTGATCTGCCGAAGCATGTCACAGGATAGTATAGAATGTCATTGCCCTCCTATACCTATAGACAACCGCATATTACAGGATAAGGGTATTGATTATTAATTTTGTTAGAAGCTGAAAGCAGGAATTGGCAACTACGAGGACATGACAGCTGAAACCAAGTTTTTTGCATATTGGAGTATGTAATGCTCCATTCTGTATACATATCCTGCGTTCTTTCTTGTATGAGTATCCACTGGCCAGATTGTGCTGTTTTTCTTGTTTGTGGATTTTTAACTGAATTTGCAATAAATTTACTCAGCCTTCTCTGTAAAAGAGTATACAGCCAATTCTGCAAGGCTTCTGCTATGAAATCTTTCATTCATTGTTACAAATCACATCATCTAACAGCCAAAGAAAGTCGGAAGAAGTCACGAAGTAAAGTCACGAAGTAATGGAAGTTCTTTATCAAATAATTCAGATCGATCACCAGCAAAAGGGAGGGCCATCCACATATCAATTCTGGTGGTTGTTTCATCGATCTCGCTATCTCCTTTGTGGCACAGACTTTCTAATATAACAATGTTGTAAAGATTTGTTCGAGATGCAAAGGTTGTATCAACAATACATATGTTTCACCAGATATTGCACTCCATGCTATCGGCTCATTGGATATGAGATGTTTGTGTACAGTTCATAACAAATTCAGATGAAGAATTTATTGTAGAAAAAGGAAAAGGTAGCGGGGTAAAGAAATCACAATTAGATGTCATGGAGAGTTATATTTAGAATTGTCATTAAACTCAGACAGCTGAACATCTTGATCCCTCTCCTGATCTCAGGAAGTCTGTAACGAAATCAGCTGCTTCTCTCTAGCTGATGAATTCGAGCGGGAATACAAGAATAGCGTTTCAGAGTATTCTCTTAACTTCTGAAGCTTAGAAACCATAGGGAACATAGGAATTCCTATGATCTCTCCCTCTAATCTGTTGAACAATATATGCAGGAACGCCGGAGATCCACACCACAGGTTCAGGAACTTCATGTGAAGGTATACTTCCTAACATTAACTAAAAATATATGGAAGATTAAGTTAAACATGTACTACTATAAGACCCAATTTCACTTCCATCGGTTTAGTTTTTTCATAACCATTTATGTTATAAGAGTCACAAGAAAATATTATTTTTTAACATTTCAAAAATATGACACAAGGCACAAATCTTGAATGCCTCGATAGACATCAGAAGCCCCACAACAGCAAATGTAAACATCTGTCTTGATCATGTACGACCATGTTTCTATAAAATACATGCCTGTCATTATACAACATAAAACACCACATCATCAATTATGTGATAACATTATTATCATTGGACTCGACATAAATTTATCGAAGTTATGAATAGAAGTTAACAAAAACAAGATATGGGTATTCTATTGGGTATAGATTGAACGTATGATTAGATTTTGTTGTACGGAGGCTCCGCATATTTGCGGATCAGGATGAAAAATAGACCGGAAAAAGATTTAGATGAATCCTCCTACTTTTCCGCCCACGTTTTCTCATTATAATCAAGATTTCATTTGTATTTGTGTTGAATGTTTAATAAAAAATAGATATTATCAATTTACTTTCAACTTATTCGTCCAAACAAACTGAAACCGCAATTAATGAATACTTCTATAAATAGAAAATAAAAGAGAATATTATCAACTATTTCATATTACATCCTCCGTACAATAATTATTGCAACATGTATATATTTTGTATCATTTTATACGCATTAATACAAATCTCGTTTTCATATCAAGTCACGTTTGATCATCTCCCAATATGTATTGATTGAAATACGTAATTTACACAATCATTGATGTTTCACGATAAATTCATAAAAAACTACGTTTGACCGTCGTTACACGCGTGTCAAAATTTGCATCGATACATATGCAAAATCAAAACGTTACAATAGTTTCGGGACGGAGGGGGTAACATTTTAAGTGCAAAAATTACATGACTGAGTACATTAGTCATTGGAATAAAGATCTTTTAAGTGCAAAAGTTACACTTTTAACTTCTTGAAGTTTACTCAACAGTATAAGAAAGAGGAAGTGCAAACAAGGTGATTAAAATTTCGCACCCCATCTCACATAGGCAAAAGAGTGCCAAAATTATATACTTCAAGGAAAAAGAAAAAACAACTCTAAATGTTCATTCCATTTCCGTAAATAAAAAAAAACCATCGAAAGAAGATTCAGTCGACAGAAGCAAAGAATAATGCAATCAGGTGTAACAAGTAATCTTCAAAATAGTTTCAGCAAAGAAATATGCCTCGTGCCATTAAAGCAGCTAAGCAGCCTATGCATGTAGGTGAAAGTATCGGAGCTGTTTTCTCCTCTAATTCTTTGTACTTGCTGAGGAGTGAAGAAGAGTTATGATCTTTAGCTTGAAGCGTGCTCATTCTGAGTTGGTTCTGTCAATGACCCTCTGGGACTTTCTTCTCTCAAGTCGTCTTCCTTGGTTTTCTTAGCTTCTGAATCCTTCTCCTCGATCTCCAATGGACCGAGCTTCTCTTCCATGTCCTTCACTGCACTACTCAGAAATTTGGCAACTCGAATTTCTTCAAGCCCACGGGACAATGGTGACTGCAGAAAAAAACATAAAAAGTATAATTGCACAATCAGTAAAGAACAAAAGCTCAAGCTGGCAAAGTCCTATCCGAGAAAATTTGTCGAGCCTATAAAGGAAAAACATCCTCATTTGCATCTCATGATAAAAAACAAAAAGAAATAACAGAACATCAAGAAACCACAGAACATACAAATTCATAAGGCCCAGGGAAGAAGTCGATCATGTCCATTCACAAACTTTTCAATATACTCAGCAATCAAAATATTTAACAAGATGTTGGCTAACAGATGTTTATTTTGACTTCATACACAAATTCAGATGAGATGGAGAATTTGGTTATTAGTAAAAGTTAGAAGAAGGATACATGGGGAAGATATCACAAAAAATAAGCACATGCACAGAGTTTGAATAAAGCTGTTATCTAAAACCAGAAATTTAGTTCATTAGTAGACAGGATTCGAGCACAATAACAACATAAGCGGAATCCACATACAAGATGTATACCAAAGTATTAGCTTTTGTCCTGTAGCGACCTCATTTTAGCAGTCGATAACTTTGATAAAGACAGAAAAGGAAAAAAAAAAAAAAACACTAAAGTTTTAACTCACCTTCTCTATTTGATCAGCCCGCAGTCTCAAGTACTCAGTTGATGCTTCCTTGTGGTTAAATCGGAGAACACAAAGCAAATGAGAATGAAGATTTTCTGAAAAGTGCTCTTTAATCGTACACTGAGGAACTGGAGTGTGACAACCAATCGAATAGAAGGGACAGCTAACAAGCTTCATTGGACAGATTGTGATGCAATGTCGGTCCATCTCATGCCTAAGGAGGTATTGCGAACACTTTTGTTCACAAGGAAGTATCTTGAAGGGACACATCGAGTCATGCTCCTCCAAAAGTGCGGCACTGAATGTGGCATTGCACCCCTCATTGTCACAGAGAACTGACCGGAACCCACATTTGCTCCGATGCTCTGAAAGTTCTTCTTCGGATTTGAACTTCATATTGCAATGATACAAGTTCTTGAAATCGACATTTCTCAAGAGAGTTTGAGCAATGTCTTCCCTTCTGTCTAACACCCAAAAGCTGTTTAATTCCATCTCTTGAACAAAATCATCGACCTTCTCTTCCCTCATCTCACTCAGCAGCCAACCAGACACCCGGCTTACCCAGTTACGCTTCATACTGTCAAAATCATCAATGAAAACTGATATAAGGTCCGAGGGATGATCCGATACCTCAACCTCTGAACCACCTTCTAAGATAAAAGTCTCGGCAACAAAAGACTCACTTCTATGCATAAGATAATCAACCATCTCTGTTCTTATGTCATCCGCCACAGTAGCAGGAGTTTTGAAGATGCCTCCTGTCGTGTTGTCAACACAGGCCACTGCCAATCCCACGAGCAACTCCTCAGCTATCTTGTGAACTAGTTGTGTATCAGATAGATTACAATGAAACAAAGGTCCTTCTTCTTTCACGTCTTCGAATTTCTCAGGTTGTAGCTGTATATCTTCAAACATCTCCTGCTTCAGTTGGCCATCTTCGCTTTTTTGGGGATCAAGCTGTACGACTTCCATTTTCTCTTCAGCCTTCAGAGTATAATCTTTCTCGGGACAAATCTGCACATATTCTGTTTGATGCGCTTGGACTGCAACATTGGTAGGGGGTGGATCCATGCTCCAGATTACATGTGCTGAACAGATACTGCAGCAGAAATTTCATATATGTAAAGAGTCTTTTTGGAAAGGTATAATCAAATATCTTTATGGCTGTTTCTGATAGTTAAGAGCCAGAACAGATTTTGTTTTCTTAAACAACTCTGTAATGAAATTACACTGTTTTGAAAAGAGAAAGGGGTTCATCAGCCTGACTGACTGTGAAAAGAGCAAGTGCAAACAATCATTCAGAACTATTAGACAATGAGTGCAAGTTTGACATACATATAAATAAGGATTTATAAGCTAGTTCGACATGCATATAATCTTGCCCAAACCATGTCATAGACCCAAATGATACGAATGGCAGCCACCAAAAGCAACCAAAAGAATCAAAGACAATTACTATATTCTTTGCAACAGATTCAGGACATCAAAACAATACCACATGCACTCCCGATCTTCAGAGCATGAACTCAATTAGAAGCATGACGATTCAAAATACAATCATCACATCCTTCAGGGATTAAGTATCTATCTCATTCATATAGCTGAAACAGAATGAGGTCAACCATGGAAAACATTTTCTCTTCTTCATCAATTCTTTTCATGTTCTTTCTCACACCCCACGAAAACACATCGACAATCATCACTATAGCATTGATCCCATCACATAATACCCAAATGAAATCAAACACATATTTAAAACTCGAATGGCATTACAAAAATCTTGTCCAGGAATGAAATCCCCAACAGAAAAAGCCCTTATACTTCCTCTCACATTCCTGTCGCACATTTCCCCAAAAATCATAATACTATTCAACATGGAAATTTTCCTCTTTCATGGCCTTCACCAGACAATCACAATTGGTATCATAAATTGAAGATTCTGATTTGATCTTGGAATCAACGAACCGCTACAACGACAAAATCCCAGATCATATTACCAGAGGATTTCGTAGAATTTTGGATGGAATGACAGAGCAGACCTGAATGCTGAAAATTAAACAGATCTCATGATCTGCTTCAATGACCTGAATCGACGAGGTGGGAAGGAAGAGGAGGACTGTGCATTCCCCGCCACGGCCACGATTAGATTAAAATTCAACGATAATCAATATTCGAGAACATCTCTCGAAATTTTTTGTTCCGGCATCATTACACGATCTGTTTTACCTAGACAACACGTTGATGTTGAGCTATTTGAAGGAAAGTTCCGACCATCTGATAATATCCCTATCCTATATCATGTTCATTCAAATTACTGTTACTATTTTTTTTTAAAAAAATTACTTTCGTTTTTATAAAAAAATTACTTATATAATTGTACACTTAAAAAAAATGCCTCAAAAAATGGTGTATCTAATTAAAGTTAAAATGACGAAATATTGTGATAACATGAAGCAAACTTTTATTCCCTCTGTTCCAAAAAAAAAAAAAAATACAACAATTTGATCAGATGATTTGTCGAGAGAAATTTTAACTTACATTACGGGACGATGAGATATTATTTTTTCGTAAAATGATCGTGAAATACTAATGATAGTTTAAATTATTTATTTTAACCTTGAACCAATAACATAATTTTTTTACGTTATTAAGATGGATAACAAATTTTTTTAAAAAATACGTATTAAATGATACAAAAAATAAAATATTGCACTTATTCTGAGATAGAGCGAGTAGATTATTAGATCAGTCTGCATAAATAAATTTATTTATGCCTATCAAAAAATTTATTTATAAATTACAAGAATTGACATTATGGTTTTGAGTTTGTGGACATCTTGTTTTTTAGCAACATGTTTGGTAATATTGTCGTTATTTATTTTCTATTTTCGCCTTACTGGTTGATATAATTAAAATATTTGTTCCTTATCCGTATTTTCTAAAAAGATGAAATAGAAGTATGAATCACAAACAATAAACTAATGCTTTCAAGAAAGATAAAAGTAAACTAATTGTGATTTTCTGTTTCCAATTTCATATAAGTATAATATTTAAAAAAAAATTCAAAAAATAAAATATTTAATCCTATAAAATGATTTTAGTCTTTGTTATGGTTTTCTGTAGTTGTCATTGATTTTGATTTTCGCTATATTTAGGGCCTGCTTATGTATGATATTGCTGATTAATCGTATATTTTGATTTTGTATTTATTAATCATATATTCTGATTTTGATGATATTGTTCTGGTGGACGATATAAAAGAAGGGATGAATGAAAAACTTGAGATTTGGAGGAAGGCGTTGGAAAATAAGGGGTTAAGGATCATCAGAACTAAGATAGAATATATGGAATGTGCCTTTAATGAGAGTAGTCAAACAAATAGTGAGAATGTATTGTTGGGAATAGAGTCTCTCCCTAAAACAGATTCTTTCAAATATTTAGGTTCGATATTACATAAGAATGGAGGAATTGATGCAGATATTGATCATAGGATTAAAACAGGTTGGCTGAAATGGAAGGACGCTTCAGGGGTGTTATGTGATCCTAAAATATCTACCAAGTTAAAAGGAAAGTTTTACAAGACAGCTATTCGACCAGCGATACTGTATGGGTCAGAATGTTGGACAATTAAGTGACAGCATGTACAGAAGATGTGCGTAAACAAGATGAAAATGTTAAGGTGGATGTGTGGACATACAAGAATAGATAGAATACAAAATAAAGTTATCAGACAGAAAGTGGGTGTGGCTCTAGTAGAAGATAAGATGAGGGAGTCACGACTAAGATGATATGGTCATGTGAAACGCAGAACAATCACAGATTCTTTTAAAAGATGTGAAGCTTGAGAGTTAACACATGTCAAGAGAGGACGAGGAAGACCTAAAAAGACCATGAGAGAAACTTTGAAGTATGATATGGTCTATCATAATCTTACAGAAGATGATGTACATGACAGATTGGAATGACGTCGTCGTATTCATGTAACCGACCCCATTTGATGGAATAAAGATTTGATTTATTGTTGTTGTTAGGGCCTGCTTATGAGATCTAAATTGGAGGGGGCAAGAAATGATTAGAAGGATATCACAATATCCTTCTAGTAAATATGATGCTTGTAGGTTTTTTAATTGAACGGATTCGAAGGGATTGTCGATTAAAAATAATATAATTGTCAAAATAAATAAAGATATAATATTTATTAACAACAAATTACTCAAAACTACACTTTTCAATAAATAATCCCAAAAATATACACATGAAAAAATCATTCCAAAAAACTACAATTTCAATCCAACATCCTCTACTCATCTACCACTCATTCTGTTCTTCTTCTTTCATCTCTAGATTCCATCTCACCCTTACACGCCACCGTGGCCTCCCCCCTCACCTCTTCAAATACATCTCCGCCATCACCTGCTATCACCCACCGTCACCCGCCACCTCCGCGACTCCGACTCCATCATTCGATTTGTCTGCATCGATGTCGTGGCATAGTTCTCATCTCGGATTGTTGGATCATTTGCGATGATAGTGTTACTGTTGTTGACGAAGGCGTTGGTGATGGAGCAAGATGCGACGACACATAGGAATATGACAACCACCATCACGAGCCACCAAAATCATTCCTCTGCCATCCTTGTTGTCGAGGTGCTCGCAACCATGGTTGACGTCGAATTGAGCGATAAAACGAAACAAGCTGCTAGATGTGGAAGCGAGAGAGCAAACCTCGACGGGATTGAATTGAGCAATGTCCAATTCCACTCGTTTTATTTTTGCTTCAAGTGCTCTGTGTTTTTATACAGACGCTCTGTTTTCCTTAAGGAGCTCTGTGTTTTTGTTCAGACGCTCTATTTTTGAAACAGAGCACCTTATATGGGAAATAGATAGAAAAAATATGACCCAAACAGAACAACAGTTAAAAAAATAAAACGTCAGTTACGTATTTGTATTGTTTTGGGTTGTTGTTGTGTTGAGTAGAAGGAGGACCATCTTCCAACGACAAAGTTTCTTACGAAGATTCCTAGAAAGATTCCGACGATGTCGTTGGATTCCGATGAGAGGTCCGACGACGATGTTGGTGATGGATATGAGATGAAGAAAGTGTAGGGATTTATATTTTAAATTTATATGTATTTGTAATTATTATCGCTTGCGTAGTTTTTTACAATTAGTTTCAATTTTTTATAGTTTTGGATAAATCACTCATTTATTAATTATATTTTTAATAATTATAATAAAATTAAATGATTTACTTTTTCTTTTTTCTAACTCAGAAACAATGTCCGTGTTAGATGTTTTATGCCTCCTCTCCCCTCCCTTCCTCTTCCCTTGCCTCCTATTTTTTTTTTTTCATTCTAATAAAATTCATAAACAGTAAGAACAATACTAGACAACCACTTAGAGATTGTTTGGTATCATTATCAAAATTGTGAAAAACAAAATCAGTAATAGAAATATAAAACTAATAAAAATCAAAATCATTTTATAAAATAAAGTGATTTTTAATAAAAGACAAATGGAATACTATATTAAAATAAATCAAAAACAGAAATCTTTTTTTATATGTATTTATATTTTCAAATTTCGTTTCATCAATTTAAAATTAAAAATATAAAATAAATAAATAAAAAACAAATAACTTTATTTCATAAAAAAAGATAATTCCTTCACTCATCTCTGATTCACGGGACACCTTCGTGGATGGTGTCTTATCACCGACAATGTCTTGGCAGCTTTTGAAACATTACACTTCACCAAGAACAAGAGGGCTGGTCAGACCGGGCACTAAAGTTGGAAATGACAAAGGCGTACGATCGGATTGAATAGAGCTTCCTCAAGTCGATCATGGCATTGATGAGATTCTCGCAAAGGTGGCAGGATCCGATCATGAATTATGTCTCCTCAGTCACCTTTTCAGTACTCCTCAACGGGATCCCGCAAAAACCGTTCAAACCAACCCGAGGAATCCGCCAAGACGACCCGCTTTCACCGTTCCTGTTCATCATTGGAGCGGAGGCTCTGTTCTTCTGGTTACATAGATGTTTACGAGACGGGGGATGGCGGGAGTGGCCGTTTGCGGAGGCGCGCCACGAGTCAGCCACTTGTTTTCCGCAGATGATAGCATTCTCTTCGGGCGAGTCAATGATCAGGAGATCCAATCAATCCGCAATGTACTGGAGGCACACCAGGGCAACTGATCAATAAGGAGAAATCAGCGATTAGATTCATTCCATTAACTCCACGACATGACAGAAACAGATTGATCTGAAATTGGGGGCATCAAAGAAGTTAATGATTTTGGAGCATACCTGGGCATGCCATCGACCGTGGGTCGCTCAAAGAAGGTGATTTTTGCTAGGGTCCAGGACAGAATACGAAAAGCTATTCAGCGATTATTTGATGAGCTGCTTCAGAGTACCGGATTATGTCATATCTGAGATTCATCGAGAATACAACAAGCACCTTTAGGGGTCCAAGGTCGAGAAAAGGAAGATCCACTGGATCACATGGGAAAGGGTATGCGCTCCAATGCAACACGGAGGTTTGGGATATATCGAGAATTAGATTGCTTCAAAGACGCACTTTTATCAAAGCAGCTTTGGAGGATTATTGAGAAGCCAGAGTCACTTGCAGCCGGAATCCTTAAAAGCTCGATACTTCCCTCGATGTCAGATCTGGGAGGCAGGAGTGGGTCATAACCCTTCCTATGCGTGGCGGAGTATGTGGTCGACGACGTCCCTGCTTGAAAGAGGATTATGTTGGCGGGTGGGAAATAGATCAACACGCTCATGCAACGCTGCGGCTTGACACAACTAGCCCAAATTAGTGAGATTTCGGCCGGTATCTGGCACAATCGGAATCAGAGGGTTCACCGAGGCTCGATACGACCGGCTCACATGGTTATCAAGACGGCCCTCTCATCAATCCAAGAGCTGTTCAGAGCCAAAAAGAAGGAGGGAAGTAGGGAGGATTTCACCCATTAACAGGCGCATGAGACAATTCGAAATGAGGGTTGGATTGCACCGTCGCAGGGGTTCGTGAAGATCAATGTGGATGCCGCCTGCAATCTTCAAGGTAGGGCGAGCGCGGGGATTATCGTATGGGATGAACGAGGCAAACTGGTAGAGGCAACGGGGAGATGGTTTCAAGGTGCAATTGAAGCAAAATTGGGGGAGGCCATGGCGATTCGAGAAGGAATTCAGCTGGCTATCTCAAAAGGTTGGAGGAAAGTGATGGTGGAAACAGACTGTCAGGTGTGGCTCACCTGGTTCAACAAATGAATCCAGATCGATCGGAGGGAGGCGGAGTTTTATCGGATCGTCTGTATTTGATGAGCTTAGGACACTAGTTCAACTGATAAAGAGTTACAGAGGCAAGACAGCAGAAATCCGAGAGCTACACGAGATAGATACAAAATCCGACAACAGTTCCAAAGCAGGTTCACCAAGGGGAAGTTATGAAAAACGCTGATGGAGCTTAGAGACCCATCATCAAGCATGGTAAAAGTTCAGTCACAGCTTCCAAGTTCTTACTCCTGCAAGTCCTGCATTCGTCACATTGCACAAGAGTGCCACCGCAATAAAACGACAGGAATCGTTAAATGAAGAGCAATTCTCTCTTTTGCTGAATCCAGCATCGCATATCTCTAAACAAGTAGCATAAAGCTTGCATGAAAATTTTGGAAAAATGGATTCCACTGGCATATGTTGCAAGTTTCTATTCGCGAACCAAATGATGCGGCACATGTTATGACATATTTTGCATCGGACTGCAACCAGAAATGGTCTTGGGACCCCAAGTTGTCGAGTACCATCCTAAACATAAGCAATCATTCCAAACAGCCCATAGAAATCCATAACGTCAATTGTCAAAATAAAATTTGGCACATCCTAAACAACATCATGCGAAAATCCAAACATTTTTCTCAGAAGAAAAAACGATGCGGGCGCAATAATGTCTTGAATGAATTAAAGGTGGGGGAGCTCTAGGGTTCCGCCGAGGCGATTTTCCGGCAACCACCAATCTGGTGGCGAGAAGAGAGCACCGACCTCGAAAAACCTGTTGGTGCATTTGATAAGCGACGATAGCAAACTTTGTTGATGTGCGTTCTGTGAAGAAACCTGATGATGTGGAGAATGTGTTGCCGTCGAGTACTATCGTAGACAAAAGGTGCTGGATGCTTTTGCTGAGATGGTTTGTGATGAGGTCAAGCTTGATGTAGGTTCTGTTGGGAATAGAGATGGTAGGAATGGGATGAGGTTATATGGTGTCGAACGTTGTGATGAAGAAGCGGTGAGAACGGAGGATGAAGTTGTGAAGGAAAGACGGTTGTGGTTGAATGCGATGATTGGTTATGTGTTAGGGGATGAGTTCGCTGTTCTGCTGTTGAAGAGAGGATATCCAATGGTCTGTGATGTACAGGCTTGACAGAGGATATATTGTGATCTGATATGATAGTGGAAGGTGATGAATGTGAACTGGTTTCTCAGTTTACGGTTGTTTGTATTGACGGAGTGGCAACCTCACTTTCACTTTGAGGAGGAGAGTTTTGATCGTGTTCCCAATTGGATTCATTTTTCTGGATCTTCAGTATTGGGGATAACAGGTCCTGGATAAGTTGGCTGGCAAAGTTGCTAAGCCCTTGTATACTGGTATGCTAACAGCTTAAAGAGAAGCATTTCTCATCCTAGGAGATTGCTCGAAAGCAATACTAAGCAAGAGCTGGTTTAGAGTTCCTCGTTTAAAGTCCTCATGGTGAAAGGGAATATGAATGGAAACCTATTCTCAGTCAAAAGTGCGAGAGACAAGGGCATGAAGCTTCATTATTGTAGAGAACAGATGCTGCCTATTCTGCAGTGGATGCCAAAGATTGTTGTAGCTGTTGTTCACGATCAAGAGATAACGGCGCTGCAAAAGAGGCTAGCAAGCAAGGCGAGGGTTCTGATTCTCGAGGATGGACTGTTGTTAAGACCAACAAAAGGAGCAAGTCGAATGAAGGCAAGCTGTATGAGCTAGTGTTGCTGATAAGCAGATTCAGAAGCAAATTAATTGGGCTCTATGGCGCAACATGCCAAGCAAACTTGCACCTCGCATCTGCTTTTGTTAGTCTACCATCATTCCATTTCCAAGTATGTTGACGCACATAATTGATCTCTGGTATTACATATTGATTGAGAACTACCTATAAGATAGAGAACACACTGGATATTGTGAATGCTTTTTACTATTATTCAATGACATACAGACTTACAGTTCATTATAGAACCTTGGAGGCGAGTGATAATAGAAAATAAAATTTAGTCCCATTATTTAGAAGTCAAATTATCGATGATCTACACTGTTTTTAGCCTTTTTTTTACTAAATCCCGCTAGACTTAGCAGCCATTGTTGCTTAGGCTATTCCAGGAGATCCTCATGTTTCCATGTTGTGAGACCGGTTCAGGTGTTAGGCGTTCATGCAGTTGCAATGGAGCATGGACATGCAAGACTACTGAATTCTAGAGTCTCTAATACCAACTGGATTGTATCAATTTCCCTTAAAACTCTCCCCTCCTTGAGATTTATATTCAAAAATAGGATTATAGATAACGACATATCTGCTACCCAGTTCTTCTGTTCAGTCTGCACTCTTTGCTCTTTTTGTTCAGAAACCATTCCTTCTGGAAAATCGTCTATTTGTATCTGATTCTGATTCACGATGATATAGTGAGTTGTACCAGTAAGAGAATATAAGACGGAAGATATACACACATAATTCGGTAATGTATGGTGATAGGATGCAGGTTACCTACTATTCTATCAACTATCCAAATAAAATGTTATCTCGTCAAGTTCCACAACCTTTTTTCCCCTTACACCAGTCCATAGTATTACGATAAACCAGGTTATTTTTCGCCGTGTTAGCAGGAGGCAGAAAGAGAGTCTTGCTCTTCCAAGAATTAACACTATATAAATCACCTAACTTTCTTTTCCTCTCTTTAAAACCAAAACTAAAACCAATTTTCATCACATTTACAACTTCTTCTAGTTTGTTAACTTGCTTCCCGTTTCCCCTTTTGTTTCTCCAACTCAAAGAAAAATATAGTTCTGTTGAATCCAACAATCTCCACCTACTCATAGCTGCTTTGTGCAGTTTACCTTTCTTCTTTCTACACTTCTCCCATCAGGAAATGATGGGAGCTCTGCTCCAAAACCCCTTCACCATAGCCTCTAGGGTATCAAAAGTAACCAAGGTTCAAAATGTCACCAAGATAAGTAAGATGAACAAGAGATGCTTGATCTGCTGTCAAAGTAATAGCAATGTGACA
>JAOVYX010018881.1:0-19377 GCA_035668315.1 Drosera spatulata
TTTAGCTGATCAAGTTAACCTTTTCTCTGTGGGATCGACCCCTACTTCCACTACTACATTTAAACTCATATTTATAGGGTGAAGTGGGTGCTCTTATAAATATAAATTTGACGTGCTTACGACGGTACGCATCAATACATGGACAACAAAAGACCTGTAAATGCTTCAAGATCTGTGATTAATCTTGTTGACAAGGACAAACACATCAATGCAGAAAAGGTTGCAGCAGTGCTAGGTGCAGATGAGGTTGCAGTAGTGACTGAGTACAGACAAGGTCTAAACGGTACTGGGTGCAGACTAGGTGGTAGCAGATTGAATGCAGCAGAGCTTATTGCAGGGTTGGACAATGATCAAAGTATTGGACAAATCGAAGATTTCAGGTATGAAAAATCTGTACTAAGGTCAGAAAAACCGAAGCAAGTCTGTCAACATCAGTGACAGTGTCACTATGAGCAAACAAACAAAGCTGTCAACATCTAAATAGTACAGTCACAGGTTCTCATCCTCTCAGCCTATAAAGGGGGATCAAAGAAGCTCAGAGGACAAGATACTCGTGGACGATGATATTTTGAATTCTCTCCGAAAGAAGAAAAACCAAAAATCATTGTGCAATTGTCTGAGTGAGCTGAAAAGAAGAATCACGAAGAAGAGAGTTCACTAGTTTGCACTGAAGAACAAGAAGCTGCAGCAGAGTCCAAAGAAAGATTTGTGCAAGGATCTAGGTTCTTATCCTTAAGCAAGTTGTGAACTTGCAAAGGGTTTTTCCTATAAGTCATAAACAAGAAGATAGTGAACTCACCTTTTGGCTTGACTACGCTGGTCCCTGCTGCAACCTTATCAATTATAGATGCAAAATTGAAATCAATAAACCGATAATGATGAAACCGATAATCAAACGGTTCGATTTTAAATTGATTAACTGACGGTTTGAAACAAACAACAGATTAAAAAATCCGGTTCATCAAATAGTTTAAAATCGAACAACCAAACTATAGTGGACAATATTTTTCGCACCATTTAACCGAATGATTGAATTAACTCTCCAACAAAATAAACAAATTACATAATTGTTATGTTGTTCTTTTATTTCTATTCAGCTTTCATAAATACATTTCATGTCCAAAATTTTACTTAAGATGAGATTTTTGTTATTTTGATTGTGTAAAAATAGTCTCATGTCCTTCGAAAATTATGTAGAAGAAATGAAACAATCTTGTAACATAAATCGTGTTTGGCGGTTTAACCAAAATCAAATGTGTTTGCGGTGAAATTGGGTGGGGTGGCCTGGGTTTGTGAGCCCAGGCGTTTGATGGTTGAATATATGTTTGTGGGCCCTTGTCCGTGCCTGCTCTGCCTGCACACCAAAAACACTAAGACCAGTAAGCCATGCCCGAGGAGTTTCCGTCGGGAACCACCTCCGATGCTTAAGTCAATCAGGGTTCAAGAATTCCCAATAAAGGCTGTAGAATACGGTACAAGTGGAGTTACCTTTTTCGGTTGGTGGGGTAGGTATATATAGTAAATGCTCTCCTCCTCTTAGTCACGCACTTGGCATGATCTCATGAGAAGATGGATCCCCCCACTCACTTCATGCCATTTGTTCCTTTGTGATAGGTGTTTGGTTTAGTGGTGTTGGGCCTTATTTTGGGCCTTTAGCCCATTGGGAAGTGCTTCATTTTGGTACAAACACTTGCCCCCGGTCTCGGTTTTAAGTTGTGTTAAGACCAGGACGTTTCCTCCTAGGGGCTATTTCTTCTTCAGAGTTGTTTCCCACTTTTCATCTTGAAACTTGGAGATCATGATAATCGCAAAGAATAAAGACGCGGAGAGGACTTCCCGATGGGATAAGCTGCTTTACACGTGGCAGCTCACTAGTGGTACCTTGAGTAGCCTGCTGCTGACTTGGTGTCGTGCATGGCTTTCCCGCCAAAAGATGTGCCCCTTGAGGAAAGATGTGACGGTTCGAGTCCTTGGGCCATGGACTCCTTCGGCTCAGCCAATTCATCCCTTCCCCCCACCTCTATATATATGAGGGGACCTCTCTCACTTTTCTCTCTCTTCCTCTCATTTTTCACTGTCTCCGTCTGCAAACCCGGTTTCAAGTCTCGAAGACCTAAGACTTTTTTGAAAACCAGTAAGCATGAGTTCTTCAATAAATGCTTCCCAATTCAGCTTCAAATTCAAACTCTGATCGTCACCTCTTCTTCCCCTGCTCCCTTGAGGACTCACCCCCGAGGTCTCCCCCCCTTAGGTTAGTCAATGCCCCGGTCCCAGTTGTGAACTTGGAGGATAAGGAGGTTGACTTTCAACCCCGTGATGAAGAACTAGACCCCCTGTTCCCCACCACTCAGACTCCATCTTTCAGCCCTGAGGACTTAGAGCCTTTCGAGGAGGCATTGGAGCCTTCCGAGGAGACCTTAGATGTTGTCCCCCTGGTTGCTCAACTTCCTACTGGGGAAGTTATTGGGACTAGGACCCATCATGGAGAGGTCGTAGGGCCTTCCTCCCTCCTCGCCATGGGAAGTGGGAGGAACAAGTCGAGGAAGTCCATGAGGACTAAGAGGTCAAAGGAGTCCCGAAGGGCAAGGAAGAAGGAAAGAGAGGAGGTCAGGAGTAAGGCCTGAGAGGATGTTGGAGAGAGGGCTCGGGTCGATGAGGCAGAGACCCGAGGAGAAAGGTTGGCGACTGGGAGCAGTACAGCAACCTAGCGGCTCTCGATCCCCGGACGGATGACAGCACTTCAAATTGTCCCTCAATTCTTACTCTTTCCATGAGCAATGATAAATTCTCTGACTACCAGTCCCTCATGAACAGAAATTCCTTGTCCCCAGTCTTAATCTTAGGGTCAACACGCACTATCCCTCCAATTACCTTCCCTTTTACACCAATTTTCTCGGAGGGGGGGGGGGGTTCCGTTTCCCGATCCATCCCTTCGTTACTGAGATGTTGGAGCTCCTTGGAATTCCCTCATTCTAGCTCACTCTAAATTCCTTCTATCTCATTTCCACCTTCTTTTTGACCGCCATCAAAATCGGTGTCTCGTTTCTTCCATCACCCCGACCCTCTTCTTCAATTTCGTTCATTTCAACACAAACAAAAAGGCTAGGGAGTCGCGTTGACTTAGCCTTCAGACATACAAAGGGATGAAGTGGATTATGATGGTCACGAACAACCACAAATGGTGGAAGAACCGGTGCCTTTTAGTCTCTCGGTTAGACAACACATCGTGGTCACGCCCTATGCTGGGTTGGGAACTTCAACCTGGACGACTTTAACCTCCCGAGGATAAGCAAAGCCAAGAAAGATGCCTATGGGAAGTTCATGGATTGGAGGAACGAACCGGTATGGGAGCTCTACACAGTTAGTGCTCTTACTCAGGAATCCGAACTCGTCGTGCAAGGCTTCGTCCGTAAACCAGCTTAACTTGTCGTTGTTTTTTTGCCTTCCTTTTACTGGTTTTGGACTTGGTTGCTTTGTGGTTTTCGACTTTCGTCGAAGCAGGTAAAATGGACAAACTCCAACCCACTCGAGGGGCTAAGCAGAGCAAAGGAAGTGTCTGGTCACCGTGACGACCACCTGGGGCCCTAATATTATTAACCCGATTCGGCACCGGCCCCCCTTCAAAGCAAGCAAGGATTGACAATGAGGTCCCTCATCAAACTGGGATCGGGACCGCCCATCTGGGGAGACCCCCTCCGCTGTTGGGACTTCCTCCGGGGGCATGAGGATTACGTCCCCCCTGCCTGCTCTAAGGGCGATCGAAGTGCTGCCGTTGGTGGACCCAATCACCCCACTGTCCATCGTGTGCACTCAAGGCGCCACTCCAACCCCCGAGATTCCCGAGGCCATTGTCAGGATGGGGTCCTCCACTCAGTCTTCGAGACCTCGAGGTAGGGCCCTTGACGCCACGATATGCCCTAGGTTTTCGGTTTATCCACCTGCCTGATACGTGAATCTGGAGGTCTCGTGCCACGATGGGGAGTTCGATGGCAGGAAGGCCTGTACCCAAGGATATGAGCCTGTACGCGACTACTCCCCGGGAGAGGCTGGTTAGAGAGAAATACAATGACATGTACCGGGTAAGTGTCTATCCCTTCTGAGTTCTTTTTAGCTTCTTTTCGATTTCTTCTCGGTTCCTAACCTTCACTGTTTTCTTCAGGCTGTCTCCCGAGTGGTCGGCCTTTGCTCCTACTCCGAAAGCAATAACATGTCATCCGGTCTTTGAAAGACCGGGTAGCTGCAACGGAGAGCTCGGGAAGGATCCCCGGCCTGGAAGCCTAAGTGAAATCACTACAGGATGCCTCCTCGGTGCTCGATGGTCGGGTTGCCGAGCTGACTGGGAACTTGGAAAGTCGGGGCTCCCAGCTTCAAGTTCTGAACTCCCAGCTCTGTGAGGTGAGGATCGAGAAGGAACGTCTAGAGGAGAAGGTCAAGGGACTGGATTTCCGGTACTCTTTTGTCATTTCAAAAATTTGAAGGATCAATAGAATAAAATATAAAATATCAACTTATTCTTAAATTTTAAAAAATTAATTTTGTTGAATTAAAATGTCATGAAGATATATTTGCAATATGATATATAGTCTGAATTGGGTCATTTTGATTTGATAAATAAACTCAAATTCTTTAAAATGATGTAGATACAATAATATTAAAAGTGAATCCAATACTATTCTTATTTATTATAACTTTTTTATCATGCAGCACAGGGATTAATACTCTAATTATGACCCAAAAAAACTGTATACAATGTAGAAAACATTAGTAGGTTAGTACAAAAACATAAAACAAAACAGAAATAGGACAGGTATAAGATCCACAAGTACAACCTAGAGCAGGGGGTGAATAGGTTTTTTAAAAATTTTTCAGTATAATACAACGGAATAGTGAATTTTAATACACCAATGTTCTATGCAGACTATTAAAAAGGTTTGCTGTAAAGATTTAAACTTTGAGAGTTTGTCTGAGTTTGCTGTTGTGATTGATTCCTAACAGTTCTAACAATTCAAAATAATGAAGAAACAAAGAACACAGGATTTATACTGGTTGAGACACTCGTTATCAACTGATAATCGAGAGTTTAGTCCAGTCTTCCCTTGATGACAAGTTTAGTCAATCCAAGAGGTGAGTTCACTATCTTCTTATTTTTGGCTTACAAGACAACCCCTTCACAAGGTAGCTAACTTGTCAAAGACAAAGAACCTAGATCCTTTGCACAGATCCTTCACTGGACTCTGCTGCAGCTTCTGTTCTTCAGTGCAAACTAGAGAACCCTTTTTCTTCCTGTTCTTCAATTCAGTTCACTTGAACAGATTTTTAATTCAGATTGGTTTTGCACACTTTGTACGTTCAATCTCTCGTTCAACAGCGCTGTTCTTTGAGCTCTTTCATTCCCTTTTATAGGTTGAGGGAATGAACCCGTGATTGTGTACTTGACCTGATGGTGACAGCTTGCCACATGTGATCCGTCACTGATGTTGACAGCTCATCTTTTTTCTAATCCTCGTATTGTCACTTTGAACCTCAAATCTTCGATGTGATAATCCTCAGATTTCTGCCCCAATCAAAACAACCATCTCTGCTACACTCTAGTCTGTTGCAACTCAGTCTACACTCAGTACAGTTGAGACCTCGTCTGCACCCATTCACTGCTGTAACCTTGTCTGCACCCAGATCTGATGTAATCCATGCATTGCTGTGTTGGCCCTTGTCTACAAGATTGATCCCAGATCCTGAAGCATTTGTAGGTCTTTTATTGTCCATGCATGTCTTAGCTACTTAGCCGAAATTCTCTGTAGTAGTCTGCATTTGGTGGCCCATAATGCTATCCATCTGTGGCCGTGTACTCTCCAGCATCTAACCTAGACTGCAGATACCTTCCTAATTTGCACCCTAAGCACACTAACAACATCATGGCTAATACTTCTAAGTTTTTTTCATTAATTTCTATACAACTAGAGGGATTGCACATTCATATCAACAGGAAATAAGAACAGATCACACAAATTTGTTTAATTGAGGCAAGGGTGCGCCCTCTGTCCTCAAGCATTTATTGTCCCATCATTGGTGGTAACAGATGAACGAACAGTCTCCCAAAATACAACAATTATGGCCTTTGGACACAGCACTACGTCCAGTGAAACCGCATACTGATCAGTGCCTTGAACTCTCCCGATGGACTAACGTGGAATGCAACGACGCAATGAGACTCTGATTTTTGTTGATGCAATCTGTTTGCAAAGAAAGGAAGAGGAACGAGAACAGAAGAGGAAATGGTATTGAATCTGTATGGGAGGCAGTCTCAAGCACTGCTTATTCGGCAAATAGAGAGGAACAACATAACACGTTTCGTACATGGATTTGACAACTAGTCCAACTGTCATGTTGACTAGGTAACTACCCAATGGTCAAATTGTAATGTTCACATTGATTGAAAAAATTAATATAACTTTATAAAAAGTGATATTTAATGGACCCCACGAGCGACAGACCGAACAGAACCGAGCAAAGCTCGGCCAAACTAGCGCGCACGTGCATGTCTCAAGCCCTGTATATATAGGTAAAAATGAGGGAAACAATGTGAAACATGTTGTGCAGAGATTGGAAAACAAGTCCAACTGTCATGTTGATTGGGTAACTACCCAACGGTCAGATTGTAACATTCACATCGGTCCAAAAAATAATAATAAACTTTATTAAAATATATGTTATTTAATGGACCCCGTAGGCGACCGATCAAGCCGACGTGCGCGCGCGTGTGTGTTTATGATCCTCACTTAGGCTCTCCCTCTCACACAAAATTGGATATCCCTTGGGGTCCAAACCCATTTCCTAACAACATACTTATAGGTACATCATTGCATATCAAAACTCCAACGTGGTTTAACACCTTATACCACATGTTTTTTCTGTCTTCAAATGACCTACTTTACGCATTAATTTTTCATTATAACGCCCCAACTTTCCATTACTTATTAAAGAGACATATGGCGTCACTGTCGCTAGGTCTAGGTCTAACGCCTCAACTAAGCAAAAACTATACTTCTTGCCTTAGTCATAAAAATTCAACTAAGCAAAAACTATACTTCTTGCCTTAGTCATAAAAATTAAGTTAAGTTCACTTATATATCATTAGTTTAGAAACTTTTGATGCACTCAATCATAACTCAGAATATCACTTTTTAAGCAAAATTTGCATCACTTTCTAAGATCAGAATATCTTTCACACACAAGTTACATCTAGCATCAAAACTTAGGTCACACTTCTCCTCCAAGTCTTGCTCCTGTAACAAAAAGAAGAGGAAAGACACAGAAAAATAGTTGCCGTGAGCAATAGGAGCTCAATAACTTGTCAGCCCTCTTCCCAGGAGATGCATGAGAGAAAGAAAACAAGAAAAGGTGATCACTTAGATCTTATATTCCAGTACTCTGTAATCAACACATCAATCAAACAGAGCAGATTAAATGCATAAATCATCTAATCTAGCATATTATAGCAAGCACATTAAACACCACGTAACAACGCTCGAAACCACACGTCAATCGACACTCCAGACATTATCAACGTTATTTACTTCCGTCATATCCTTTATGGTATGATAGTCAAGGCCTCCATATCAAACAAACTTAGTCAAAGACATTGTGACACGATAGGTCCCCAGTTCAAGTCTCACTGTTGCAAGCAGTTTACTCAAGACTCTGTTACACTTACCATCATATCAATCTCACAAAGACGACATACAATAGATATCCTCAATGTTATAATTGTTCCCTTGACGATACTTATTCAATTTCATAAGTAAGATCTCTTGAGCTTTAACAAAAGGGACATCCGCGAAAGAAAATCAGCCAAACCGAAGCCCAGGGTCTCCTGCACTGCGATACCCTCATACCAAAAACGACCTCACAGGGTCGATGAAAGAATGTCGCCACCAAGTCACTGTATAACACAAATGATAGACACAACGCTCTTTGTGTTTTATACCACGGAATTATCTCACCAATTATGGATTTACACGCCTTTCACACATTCACCCTCATTATACCAGCAAACAACGCATAACACAAACCATGCAACAACACTCCACAACACTCATGTTTAGCACACAGTATTTGTTGTTACTATTTTATGTCAGCCACATTTAGTGACTACATCCAAAGATTGCAATGTATATTATTATACTCACGGTATAATAATACACATCGCTCCACACAATAAATCTAAACGTTACTTTTTATCATAATTCTTCAAATGCACACGCTTAGCCTCGTCCTTAAGTGGCAACGAGCAGCGTCTCCAAGTCCTATAATTAATAGGATTCACATATTAACACATTCCCTTATGAATGTTTGTTCATGTCATAGAGTTATGCATATTTTTTTGTACATCGTGAAAAAACGTCATATTAATAATATAAGGTGATGTTGAGCTTTGTACAAGTCTTTGATACTTAGTTTGAATGTACATGTTGATGATTTTATAGATTTATCATCATTAGAAATGTTTGTGAATATTTAGAGTTGTTAAGGAATAAAAAAGGGTCATTCTCGGATTCAGTCCAACATGACCCTTCGACACATTTAAATTTATAATTTCTCGTATACAAATCTAAAAATTATTTCGTAAAATTCTACATAACTAGACTCTATAATCTTTCCATAGAATTAGAGTTTTCATCATGAAACCTTACCAATAATAGCAGTTTATTCGTTCAAATTTGTTTTTTCTGCTAGATTAGACAGTTTGACTTTACGGCACAAATAAGCTCATGACTCTTTACATACAACTTTGAATCAAGATTTGTAAACTGTTCTGAAAAGTATACTTCAATACCTTTTTAGTGATATAAGTCTCATTTTCTAACTCTTACTGAATAATACTAGATCAAGCAAGAAATTCAGCACTGTAACGAGCTTTTATAAATTGACATATCCGCATATTTTGACTTATATCTTACGACTCACAATTTCAAATCATGATCTATTAGCCACTACAAAAAAAACGTCGTTTTTGCTATGGAAAATTTCCGTCGCAAAGACCAACAAATCCGTCGCTAAACATGATTAGCGACAGAAACAATCTATCGCTAAAAACATTGTCGCTAATATTTTTGCGACGGATTGACTTTTTCCGTTGTAAAAATATGTGTTTTTCGTCGTTGAGAATTTAACGATGGAATTCCATCGCTAAAATTATTGTTAAATATTAGCGACGGAATTCCGTAGCAGAAACTTTCAATTTTTTTCTTAAGAAATAGTTACGGAATTCCGTCGCTAATTGTTAACTCAAATTTTGCTCAGGGAAATTCGTAGCAAAAATGAATTGTAACATTTAGCGATGGAATTCCGTCGCAAATTTGAAATGCTTGTTTGACTTAAAATAGTGACGGATTGCCGTAGCTATATTGTACATTTAATGTTTGCGACAGATTTTCGTCGCAAAGGTGAAGTAATTGTTTTGTAAGATTAACGACGGAATTTCGTAGCTAATTGTAATTAATTTTTAAAAATATTAATTTAAAATTCAACAAATCGAAACAAATACAGGTACATGTCGCTTCCATAAAACTAAAACAAAACAAACATAAACCAAATTGGACTAAAATCTCGAATTATACACAAATCAAATGTTTACAACAACCTAATAGACATCAATGGCCAGCTAGTCGTACATCACGTTGC
Organism: Drosera spatulata; assembly: GCA_035668315.1. Taxonomy (NCBI): domain Eukaryota; kingdom Viridiplantae; phylum Streptophyta; class Magnoliopsida; order Caryophyllales; family Droseraceae; genus Drosera; species Drosera spatulata. Next base: position 9,682 of record JAOVYX010018881.1, read on the forward strand.
TTGGGAGGACATGAGTCATCGTCCGGAGGAGGTTGAAAAGGAGGAAAAGCTCTACCAGCCTCGTTGTAACATGTAGAAGGATCCTCGCCCATCTTCATGAACAGGAAGGCCATCTGCTGCTCCATCCTAGCCTGACTCTTCAGATGCTCCTGTCAAAAAGACGATCCCACGAAGCACTGCCGCATCCGCTGGATCGTCCGCGGTAAGCACTACATCGTCCCCTCGAATCACTGGAAGACATCTGCGAATGTTAAAGGTAAAAAATTCATAAGGGTCAAAATTTCTACCTATTAGTATGATTACATAAGCTACAAAATTAAGGAGCTTTTTCTGCTTTTTGCAATCGATATGATTAAATATGATACAAAAAGAAATTCATTAGTGAGGGATCATAAAGTCATTCTAGTTCATTATTTATAAAAAAGTATAGAAGTTCAGACACCTTCATTCCTCCCCCTCGTCATCGTCATCATCGGACTTTTAAGAGTTTTCTTCTTCTTCCTTCTCTTCTTCATCTTCTTCCTCTTCTTCATCTTCTTCCTCTATGTCTTCTGTTGTGTCTTCCTCTTCTTCCTCTTCCTCTTCCTCTTCCTCTTCCTCTTCTGATTGTTCTACATTTTCAATCTCATCATCTTCATCATCATCATCATATTCTGTTTCTTCCAATGGTTCAAGAATAGACGGTGAGACATTGAAATCCTCTTGTAAAGCTTGTTCCATTGCTTCACGAGCTTCAATAGTAGATCATGATTTCGTTTTGAATACTGCCCACCATTTATTATTTCGGGGTGCACAATCCGAATAAGGAGCATAATACACTTGAATGGCTTGAGTAGCAAGGACAAAAGGATCATAGAGCCCTCTGTATCGACTCAGACGGTCTATGTCAACAAGCCCATAGCTCGGGTGCACGCTTAATCCAGAGACTGGATCGAACCATTCAAATTTAAAAAGCACAGTCTTTAAGCTTCTAAAATATGTCCCGATATATTTCAATTCAACAATGTCTATGAGAATGTCATAATAGTCTGCGATGCCATCCCCTTTCACCCAAACACCCCAATTAGCAGTAGTTTTTCCCTTACCGGCTGAGAATGTGTAGAATAAAAAATCATTGACAACATATTGCTTGAATTTTTTTACATAAATTGCAGGACTCATAGCTACTGCCTTGATCATCTCATTACCCTCGAGGAGTCGGACCTATGAGGAAATATATACTTACTCCGATGTTGAATATGAGGAAATTTCTATAATTCATCTTACATGCTCTTTTAACCAAACAGGCCATATATGTCGTGCTTTTATCCATGCTTCTTCTATAGTGTCAACGCATCCTCTTCTCACCATCTTCTCCTCAAATAACCTATAATAATTTTATAGGTAGAATTTAAAAACAGTCTAGTGCAATGCAAATATGCCCCTAAAAAATCATTAACTTGAGTCATACCTCTCAAACAGGGCAACAAGTTCACAATTCGTGAGAATATATCTATGAGCTACCTCGCCATCTTGCTCATCAAGTATCAATTTCTTTTCTGCCCTCTTCTTTCTCTTCGGTTTCCTCTCAATCGGGGCATAACCCCCGTTTCTGCAAAAGACATCCGGAAGGTTTTGATCGTTACCATCATCATTTGACCTCCTAGAACAACGAGGAAGGTCATTAGCCTTTGTCTCCACACTCTTCTGAAAGTACAACTTTGAAAAGTTGCTTGCTTCTTCCAAAAGATAAGCTTCGCATATCGAACCCTCCACATGTGCTTTATTCCCAATCTTTTGCTTTAGATGGAACAAGAACCTTCAAAAACAAATTTCTTTATAAATTTTAATGCCCACCAAACGAAATCGTTGCTCAATTGCCTTGAGATTGACATAATCATTACCTTTCAAATCCGTACACCCATCTGTAGTGAACAGGTCCAGTTGCTTTTGCCTCGTATGGTAGACGGATAGGGAGATGTTCCTTGGAATTGAAGAAACTTGGAGGCAGTAGCCATTCTAACTTACAAATAATTTCAGGGATAAATATCTCCAAACGCTCCATGTCCTCACGAGATATACAATTTGAGCACAAGTCCCTGAAAAACTGACTCAACTCTGTGAAAACTTTCCATACATTCCTCGGCAACAACTCTCTAAAGGTTGGATAAAAACGTGACAGTCATGACTTTTCATGCCTCTCAACTGCCACTCAGACTCACGGACACATCGATGAAGGTTGGATGCATATCCATCTGGAAATTGTAATTTCTTGACCCATTCACACAGCAATTTCCTTTGGTTCTTCTCCAAAACAAAAGCAGCCTTCGACATCAAAAACTAAGTCTTGCCATTAGCACAAACACTCTTCACAAAATGGAGTTTGGATCTTTTGCAATACAAAGCCAAATCTCTTCTTGATTTTACATTGTCTTTCGTCTTCCCCGTAACATCCATCAATGTGTTGAACACGTTATCAAACACGTTCTTCTCAATATGCGTGACATCAAGATTATGACGGATTAGAAGAGACTTCCAATTAGGAAGTTCCCAGAATATGCTCTTCTTGTTCCAGTTGTGAATCCTATGCAAACCAACTATAGAAGTCGGTAAGTCATAGACCAATCAATCTTGAGTGATAGGAATGTATGAAACCCTATGAAGAATCTCATCTCCACTAAGAATCTCGACCGACGAGTCCCACTCTGTCTTGTTCTTCAAAAACCCACTCTTATTGCTCCAAAAAGGATGATGCATGGGCAAAAAACGACGATGACAGTCGAACCACGAATGCTTTTGTCCATTCTTCAGGTGAAAGGACTTTGTATTTCCCATACAATAAGGACAGGCCAACCGACCGGCTGTGCTCCAACTAGCTAACATACCAAATACAGGAAAATCACTGATAGTCCATAGCAAACAAGCCCTCATGTTGAAAGTTTGACGTTTCTGAACATCATATGTAGGTGCCCCAATATCCCATAGCATCTGCAGCTCCTCAATCAAGGGCTGCAAATAAATATCCAGATTTCCTTTCGGGCTCTTTGGTCCAGATATGATCATGTTCAAGAGCAAATAAGGTCTCTTCATGCACATATCGGGGGGAAGATTGTATGGGGTGAGTTTGACAGGCCAACAAGAATACTCCTTCCCTGACTGTCCAAATGTTGCAAATCCATCAGTGCAGAGTCCCAAACGAACATTGCATGCATCGGCACCGAATGATGGAAAAGCAAGATCCACTTGTCTCCAGGCCTCGCTGTCTGAAGGGTGTGCTATGATACCATCAAATCTACGAGAAGTAGAATGCCAGGACATGGCCTCGCTAATAGCATTGTTGGCATACAACCGCTGTAGCCTTGGAGTTATCGAAAAATATCGAAGCACAGAAACACCCGACCGCTTCTTCGAACGTCTCTTCTCCTTGTAAAGGTTCGCATTACATATAGAGCATCTTGCCAACCGCACAGAATCTTTTCAGAAAAGCATGCACCCATTTGGACAACAATCAATCTTATTCACAAGAAGATGAAGGCCTTTCATAAGAGACTTACATACATCCCTTCCTTCATAATATTATTGGGTGGGCACACATCCTTCAACAACTTGCAGATTCCGTCAATCGCTTTATGAGGAAGGTTATACTCACATTTCAGAGTCAAAAGCCGTGAAGCAACGACTAACAGAGACATGCTGGCCCCATCATACAAAGGAGACTGAGAGGCATCCATCATGTTAAAATAATGTCTGGATTCAGGTGGCGGACCATCATCATACAGTCTTTCATTTGCAACCTCAGTTTCTTCATAATATTCAACCGGAAATGTATCAACCAACACATCCTCATAATTACGAGGATGTTGAAGCATATTCGACGGTCCTCCTACTTCTTGTTGGAGCATATTAGACGGTCCACCGACTTCTACATGAGGATTTTGTCCCCCTGCTTTCCCATGATAAACCCAAACAAAATAATTCTTTATAAAACCAATACTGAGAAGATGAATTCTCAAAGTATCACCTGTTTGAAATCTGCGATTCTTGCAATTCTTACAAGGACATCTCAAATGTTCTGGAAAACAACCTTCGTCGTTTTGAAGAGCAACGTTAACAAACTCGTCGACACCCTCGACGAAACGATTGCTCAAGTGGCGACCATCCAGTCGCTGATACATCCATGAACGATATAACTCCATATCGATTAAACTACTACATTGAAACAGCAAATATAAGTCAAGAGCATATTAAAATTTTCACCAACTGTCATTGGGATAGATTTTCACAGCCCGTGCGACACTCAAACTACTCACTCCTTCGCTTGAATTCAGCCTTACTCGTCACCCAAAGGCGATACTTGAGAACGCAAGAGAGTTTGAACTTGGAAACAAGCTTGTATTGAGAACACTTGAGGACTTACAATGTATGCTTTGAGTTTGCAAGAATGTGATGAGATGCTTTGGCCAAAAGGGCCTCTCCTCTATATATACATGTCCATGGAAAGTTCTAGACTTTCCATCTAGAGTCTTCCCCTTCTTCTATGTACAAGAATTCTCTAGAACACTTCTAGCTCTAGGAAATTCTAGAGAATTCCGAAGAATCCTAGAGGACTCTAGAGAACCCTAAAAAAGTATGGAGAAGTCATGAAGTTTGTGGAGAATTCTAGAGAATTCTTCAAGATCTACCTCTTCACTTGGCTTGTCCGTGACAAGCTCCTCCACCTATGTCGTAGAAGTCCTCGTCGCGACGGACTTGTAGTCCTCAATCCGATCCTTAAATTGCCACAACGAGTCTTCGGGCTCCCAACTTGCCTCCTCCAATGGCAAGTCCTTCCACTTGACAAGATATTCCTTGTAGTGCGGTATCCCTGATCTCCGGATCTCTCGATCAGCCATGATTTCCTCCACTTTCTTGTCATAAGAAGTGGTCACCGCCCTTGTGGGTACGCGGGTCGATATGCCTCGATCCGGGTCTTCCTTATCATGGTGGTATGGCTTGAGATGACTTACGTGGAAGACCAGATGAATCTTGAGTCGCGGTGGGAGTTTCAAGTGATAAGATATGTTCCCAACTTTCTTGATTACCGGGAAGGGTCCCTCGTACTTCCTAACGAGCCCCTTATGTACCTTCCTCAGTGTCTTGTATTGTTGGGGAATGAGCTTCACCATGACAAGATCACCAACTTGGAACTCCAAAGGCCAACGATGCTTGTCGGCCCATTTCCTCATCTTTTTGGCCACTTTGTTGAGGTAGGAGCGAGCTATCTCCGCTTGTTCGTGCCACTCCTTTGCGACCTTGAAAGCTATGGGGCTACTCCCCGTGTAGCCACCCGCAAGTGAATTCGGGGTCAAAGGTTGTTGTCCTGTTGTCAACTCGAACGAACTACTCCCCGTAGCCTCCGACTTTTGCAAGTTAAAGGAGAATTAGGCAACATCGAGCAACTTCGCCCAATCTTGTTGATTAGCACTTACGTAGTGCCTCAAGTAAAGTTCGAACAAAGCATTCACCCGTTTGGTTTGGCCGTCAATTTGGGGCTGAAAGATGGTAGAGAAGTTGAGATCCGTCCCCAAAAGCTTGAAGAGCTCCGTCCAAAACTTGCCCATGAAGCGAGGATCTCGATCGCTCACTACGCTTGTCGAAACTCCTTAATGCTTCACCACGTGTTTGAGGAAGAGACGGGCCGCTTCTTCGTCTTTGCAATCTGTCGGAGCGGGAATAAATGTAGCATACTTAGTGAAACGGTCGACTACGACCATAATCGATCCACATCCCTCGGATTTTGGCAAAGCGCATATGAAGTCCATGGAAACACTCTCCCATGGCCTTGAGGGAATGGGAAGTGGTTCCAGAAGTCCTCCCGACGAATGTGGCTCCACCTTGTCTTGCAGGCACACAAGACATGTTCGCACATAAGTCTCCACGTTCGCTTCCATGTTCGGCCAATAGTAACATTCACTTACTAAGGTCATAGTACGATGCACCCCGGGATGTCCTGCCCATTGAGAGTCATGACACTCTTGAATGATCTCTTTCCTCAAGTTTCCCCATTTGGGAAGATAGGCCCGCTTGCCCTTTGTGTCAGAAGCGACGGGTCTTTCCCTCCTTGGTGAGTTGCACCACACTCCTCTCATATGCTATTGGATGTCCCTCTTGCATAAGAACTCCTCCAATAGCAAAGTCTGAGGCATCGGTGTGCACCTCGAATGGCTTGGTGTGATCAGCTATGCTAAGAACGGGTTCTTCCTTCATGGCCTTCTTGATTTCCTCAAAGGCCCTTGAGCATTCCTCCGACCAAACCCAAGTCTTGTTCTTCTTTAAGAGATCCGTCAAGGGGGCAACTATTGCCGAGTACCTTTTGACAAACCGTCGATAGTAGTTGGCTAACCCAAGGAAGGAACAAAGCTTGATCTTCCCAATCTTGATTGATGGTTCCCATTCTTGGATAGCCCGTACCTTACTTTCGTCCATCAACAACTTCCCGTCCTTGATCTTGTGCCCAGGAAATAAACTTCTTGACGGGCGAATGACCATCCTTAAGTGTTGGGCATGTTCCTTCAGCGTGGTATTATATATGACAATGTCGTCCAAATATACCACCACGAACTTGTCAAGATAAGGATGGAAGATGTTGTTCATCAACGTGCAAAACGTAGCCGGTGTGTTTGTAAGGCCTAAAGACATAATAAGAAACTCATACGAGCCATACCTCGTTACGCACGTCGTCTTGGCCTCGTCTCCTTTGGCGATTCTTACTTGATAGTATCCCGACCGAAGGTCCAACTTGGTGAAGTATCTTGCTCGCCCAAGTTGATCGAACAAGTCCGCAATCAATGGAATAGGATACTTGTTCTTGACGGTTACTTTGTTCAATGCTCGGTAGTCGATGCACAACCGAAGAGAACCGACCTTCTTCCTTTGGAATAACACGGGAGCTCCATAGGGCGCTTTGGAGGGTTGGATGAAGCCGGCATCCAACAGCTCCTTTAATTGCTTCCGGAGATTTCTTTTGAGATATCTTAAGAGAAATATCCACTTTCACAAGAGGATACAGTCAACGAGATGGAGGTGAACATGCAAAAAACTCTCATTTGGGGCATGATCAAGTTTGTTTTCAGGTTCTCCACAAGCTTGATCTTGTAAGATACCTTGTCATTTGTTTATTTTTATTGCATATTTTTCCCATTGAGGACAATGTTTAGCTTAAACTTAGGGAGATGGATATTTATGTTCTTTTATTATCTTTTAAGTAATTTCATTATAATTTTTGAAAAATTGAAGGAAAAAAATTGAAAAATAAAAAAAAAACAAAAAGAGAAAGAAAAAAAATTGTGTTTTTGTTTTTAAACCATGGCTTGAGCATAGTAAATCCGTGGGTGCCATCCGATAGGGAGCTTTCGCGGGCGGCCAGGTACCCGGCTCCAACTCGATCTTGTGATCCATCTCCCTTCTTGGCAGAAGTTTCTTCAGGAGTTCCTTCGGCATGACATGGGAGAACTCCTCGAGCACTTATGCGATCTCCTGTGGCACCTCTTCTTCTAATCAAGGGGCCTCATCGACCATCAATATGGCTAAGAAAGTCGGTTCCCCTTGCTTAAAACCCTTGGATAGTTGCATGGCCGAGAGTACCTTCCCCTTAGTCTTCTCTTGTCGCTCTACCGGGACCATGCAAGCGCCATCATCCTTTACTATGCACATGGCACTAGCAAAGGGGATCGGGGAGCACCTTTACCTTGTCCAAGAAATGGGTTAAATGCTCTACTGCTCTACTACACATGCTGAAGTATTTGCTTAAGCTGCCTATTTTTAATTTTTTCTTTTTGGTGACATGCTGAAGTATTTGGAATATTGCTTTAGCTTTGGTTTTGGAACACCATTTAGTCCATGAATGGGATTGTGCAGGAAACATAGATAGAGTTTTGTGCGCTTGCTGTTGCAGTTTGTTGATTTTCTTGTTCATACAATAGTTCATACAATACCATTTAGTGCAGCAAATGCAGTTTGCAGATAGAATTTGATTATGCGTTAGCCATAGTATTTCTAACTATTTAGGAAGCCCAATATGAGCAGCTGTTGCTATCAGCTCCAGGCTTGTTGTTGCTTCTGTTTTGTTAGAACCTAGTTCTTAACACCAGTTCTAAAATGATCTTTGAACAACATCTAGTTTCAAAATCATAACTGCTTCTGTACTAATCAATACGATTATTAAATGTGCCTTTGCTTAGATAGAGGATGATATCTGATTAGAGCTCATATCTCTTTGAACAATTATAGGTAAATTTCTTATTGTTGGAAGTCTTATTTTCACGACGGTGCATAGGGGAGTCTCCATCTGCCTCAATCACCAGACTTTGTTTAAATTTTATTATGTTAGCACATAATCGTAGTTCTACAGGTTCTTTCAATCTTCGTTTAAGTTCATTGGTGTTCTAAATTAGATCAAGGACAGTGAGTAGATAAAACAGGACCTACAAGGAGCATTATACAGGAGTAAAGCTGTCAGCATTGTGAATAATTAAACATATAGTAAATAGAAGACGGTGATCGAAAAAGGCCAACCATTTGAAGCCGAAACCACAATGCAGATCATATCGGAGATTCAGTGCGTGTATTTTGAGCATGAAATCCAGCTTTGTAGGGGAGTAGGTTCATGTCTTCACTTGTTTGTCTTGGATCCACTTGCGATGCTGTCTAGGTTATGATGATGTAACACTATAAAATCGCATGACAACAGTGTTCGTAGATTCTGCGCAACAAAGTTGATAAACGAGGGAGGTTAGTTTGGTTACCAAAAGGCAACCTATCATCTTTGCCTTTCATGAGCTGGAGCACGTTTTGACTAGTAATATCGATGACAGAACTATGTCCTTATACATGTAACTGAAGATTTTCCAGCTTGATTATACAAGAACAAAAGTCTGAGAAGCTTGTATTTGTTGAGTTTTTTTTTTCTCCTTGGAAACCTGATCTTGCATCCTGATTTTTTTATTACGGCTTGAACCTTGGTTTCAAGCCGTGATCTCTTTCGATTATCTTATGCTGTATATATTCCAAAACATTGCTGATGTGTTTCACAATCTATCATGCTCTGTTGCTGAATTTTATGGCGACTATCCTGCGACATACACATTATTGAATTCATGTTTGTTTGCTTAAGCTGCCTATTTTTAATTTTTTCTTTTTGGTGACATGCTGAAGTATTTGATATCTTGCTTTAGCTTTGGTTCAGGTTAACCATTTAGTCCATGAATGGGATTGTGCAGGAAACATAGATAGAGTTTTGTGCGCTTGCTGTAGCAGATTGTTGATTTTCTTGTTCATACAATAGTTGAGTGAATAGAAATGTGATCCTTTGATTTGAGTGATTTGTTTGCTCGTATTCCTATTTGGTTTTCATTTGTAACTGAGATTTCATTCTGATTCTGGTTCAAGAAAACAAGCACTTGGCAAATACTGCAACCTGTGATATCCTTGACTCTGGTTAAATCTACTTCTCATAGTTGACTGCGAAGAATTTGATTATGCGTTAGCCATTGTATTTCTAACTGTTTAGGAAGCCCAATATGAGCAGCTGTACTAGCTAGACTAGCTAGAGTAAATTAGCAGGGTACTAAGCTTTTTTCATGGAGAGGATTTGTGGATTAATCTTGCTGCGTTTGTGTATGTTTTGAAAGTTCAAAAAATCAAACAGATGACATTCGCTATGATTTGCTAGATTTCAGC
>JAOVYX010018882.1:0-19377 GCA_035668315.1 Drosera spatulata
TTTACCTTTATCTTTAATGGAGTTTTGATAAAGATCAACAAAGTGTTTGGGAGTTTTACAAGTTCTAGACCAATGACTTCTAATCCACAAGTATAACATTTTCCTTTGGCATTCTTCCTGGGTCTGTTATATGGAGCTTTTCCTCTCCTCTATGCCTGATTGCCATCTTATCTTTTCTGATGACTCACACTTGCAATCGGATTATAACGTCGATCATGGAATCTTCCACGACCACGAATACCTCCACGACCTCGTCTTCTTTCTCGCCAATTACCATTTCTGATGGTCATTATTTCAAGCAATGGGACGGAACCAACTGGACGAGCTTGGGAATTTTTCATCAATAACTCCTGGTTCTTTTCAACAACAAGGAGTAATGAAAGTAATTCACTATATTCAGTGTATTTCAAAATCCGATATTGATGCATCAGAGTTGCATTCGCGGGGTGAAAAGTAAAATTTGTTTTCTCCAACATTTCCTTATCCGATTTAGGCTCTCCACATAATGCCAAACGTGAAGTAATACTGAATAAAACAGAATTATATTCCTGGACAGATTTAAAGTCTTACAATCTTAAAGTTGCCCATTCATGTCTGGTCAGTGGAAGAAATACCATCTTCTGATGGTCAAATCTCCCTTTCAAATTACTTCATAATTCATATGGATTTTTGACAGTAAGATATTCAGACTTCAAATCCTTATGGATGTGATGGCTCAAGAAAATCAGTCCTTGAGCATTTTCTTGTGGAGTTGCTTCATTATTTTTCATTATGATATGTTTTAGACTTTTGGCATCTAGGTGCAACTCAACATCAAGAATCCATGATAGATAGTTTTTGCCTGATATGTCTAATGCTTTGAATTCCAACTTTGCAAGGTTTGCCATATTTCTCCGAATACATCAAATTGATAAATTTATAAAGCTTATGGATATAGCAGTTTGATAGTAGTAATAAAATTATTCAGTTATTACCAATAATACTGTAATTTATTATAAACTGTTTAATTTACTGATAAAAATGATATAAAATCAATCAGATCCTATGACAGCTGATAAATATTTTATTCACTCATATATATTAAAACTTTTATTATTCATTACATTCTCAATGTATATATTTAATTACAATGAGAAAATAAATGATTGTTACAATATTAAGAACTACTAATAATAATAAATAACACAATAATTTGTTAAGATTGTTTCGAATTCAGTTTGTTATTTCTTTATCATTGGAGGCCATTTTGTCGTTTGTTATACCTTAATAAAAAACAAAAAAAGTTAATAGCTAATTTATAAAAAACAAAAAAAATTTGTTATTTCTTTATCATTGGAGGCCATTTTGTCGTTTTTTGAAAATGTGTACATAACACCTTACAAATAAGCTCTATTTATAGGACTCAGGTAATTAATTAACATCTAATTTTCTCACCTAATCAAAGTGATTAGGTCTAATTAATAGCTAATTAGGTAAGTCTATTTAATAGTCTCAAAAATAGATGAGATGTAAAGAAAAATATTTAGACTTAGGTATAAATATATCACTTTCAAAAGGTAGTTTTAATCATTTAATTATAATAACCTTATGTATAAACATGTCATACAAACGGTTTTTCCTTTTTGGATTGTTTCATTGTGGATCTCTTAGGCATAATGGGTTTTTCCGATTGCTTCATTCTGGATCTCTCGGTGCTCGCAAAAAAAATATGGACTTTCTTCCATCTATGCTCCAAGGAGCTGGACTCCACGGTGTCCAGTCAGGCGCATTTCATGTTAACATGGACCAGACCAAGAAGGGAGAGGCCCAAAAAGGCCCATGAAGATATGCTAGTTGTAACAAACAGATGGACGTGGACCTATGTGCCCATCCAATTATGTCAATCATTATTGCGAGACCAAACACGCCAATATCAAATGTTCATATGATCATGTTTTGTCTTTAATCAAAGCATATGATCATGTTCTCAATTATGGAATATCAAACTAGCGGCCACAATTTATCTCAAATCGCACAATCAAAGCAATTTTGGTTCATATTGGTTCCACGGATTTGATCACTTTTTCCTATACTAAACACACACACACAAAAAAGACTTTAATATTAGTCAAATATCTGTTGCATCAGTCTTTTATTAAAAAAAAACTAAAAGGAATAGTAAAGTAATATAGGCAAAATAATTGTACAACTCCAAGACCAAATCCGCCAGAGTAAAAACCTCTGTTTTTTTAGACTAACATATTTTTTATGAATTAGTAAAAATCTCTGTTACGATAAAAGATTATGATAAAAAATGTTTATTCAAATCTATCTTCTTTTTTTTCAAGAAAGTTTTTCTAAATTTTTTGATCAAAAAATTTGAAGTCTATTATTTTCACCATCCATTTCAACAAGAAATCCATGTTTTAAATTCACGACAAATCTGGATGAGTAACAGATCAAGTTCGGATAACGAAAGCCCGAATTGGACGTCTCAGATGATGCCACGTCACGGGACGCGGAGAGGGAACACTGAAGCCTATCAAATCAACGCCGGCAAGTTGCTATCGAGGTGGAGCCTACCACACTGGATCAGGATAACGATTTCGTTTGATAATTAATTTTGGATCCTGGTTAACCACGTTTCAATATCATCTATAGTCTATAGTTGTTTTGTGAATTATGATGGCGTGTATTGCTCGACACAATTTTGGTACAATTCTGATACGAAATGTTTGCGACCCTTTCCACGTTTTCTTTCTTGAACAACTTAGGAACCTTGTATCGATTCGAAATTTTGAGATTCCTTAATTAAGGGCTATAAGTCTTGTCGTGATCCACGACCCTATTTTGTACACTTGTTAGAAAACTCTATATTGATGGAGATAAGTTAACCACGAAAGCTTTAGTCTTGTCTCTAAATGACTAGGAAAGTTTTTCAACAAAAAACATTAATTTATCCTTCTTTTGCTATAAACACAGTAAATCCCTTACATTGATAAAAAATTGTTAGGGTAATGTAAAATCCAGTTCTATCAATCTATTAGTACTATCGTTGTGGAGGAACGGCGTTACACATATTCTTTGAAACTTTCCCTGAAATAAAACCATCGTGGATTATATAAAAATGGAGTTGTGACCATATAACACATTTTGATTAACTTGGAACCTTTTTTTTATTGCGAATTGCACAACTATGATTAAAATAAGATGCCCGTAGGAATTTGATTATACGATTCCATGTATATTCCATCAATATCCGATGAACAATTCCGATCCCATTGCTGACGAGGACCTTACCTGTCTGGACCCCCAAATTTTCTCATATAAATACCCCTCAAATTTTCCCACTTTCCTCCAACAGAACAGAACACAACTCATTTCATTTCCCTCTCATATAAATTTTGCACCTCAAAAAATGGGAAGCACCACTGAACGGAAAATGGTCCCATCCGGCGGCTCTCCGGCGAGGTACGTGAATCATCGAAGAATGCTGCCGTCGAGTGGCGGGGATGGCGGTAAGGGGAATTGTGGTGTCGGAATGACGGATATGTTGACGGTGAGCTTGTCTGAGACCGTGTTCGGGTTCTTGGATCATGATCATGGGAGCGGCACGAGTAGTGATGGCAGGGAAGGGTATCGAGGGAACGATTTTGGGGTCGAGGAGGAAGAGGAGGAGAAGGAAGGGAATGGATTGGGTAGTGATGAGGAGAACAAGAAGCATCACAGGCTCTTGCAAGTGAGTGAATTAATGTGTCAATAGTGGAAATTTCGGATTTTCATGTGTTGAATTTTCGAGTTGATAATGTTTAAAGATGGTGTTTTGTCTCGAACGGATGAACTCTGATTGTATGATATAATCATGGAAGGATGACAATGAATGAATTACAACAATATGTTTCATAATTTTAAAAATCTGAAACAGTTATAATAGTGTCTTGTTTATATCTCATTGGACATGATATGATACAGTTAAAATTATTGGTTTTTGGTATGTTGGATGTGATTATCGATTAGATATGTGATTGGCATGTGATAGTTGTTACGAACGGGTCCGTTAATTATAAACAAATAATAACAAGTGCACAAAAATAAATTAGACAAAGATTTTTACGTGAAAACCCTTACAGGGAAAACCACAGACGATCGCCGACGACGAAGAATCCACTGACCAAATGAGGAAATACAAAAGGAGTTACACTCAAAATATTGAGAATCTCACAATAAAGGATAGAGATAATAATTTCTTAAACCCTCAATGTGTTTTTATGTGAATATGTAAATAGTACTTTCTTATCTCTTCACCAAACACTCCTCTGCCTCTCTTCCTTCCTCTTCTCCAGCCTCTGTCTTTCCCGATTTCTCCTTGCGTCTCTCTTGCTCTTCCTTTCCATCTCCACCAATCCTCTCATTTTATACACAACACCACACGGACATCACACGTAGAGCCACACGGGGAACTCCACGCGGACAGAATAAGGGAAGAAAAAACCACGCGGAAACACGTATGATTTGAGGCACACCGTCATCATCGTCAACAGTAGTTGTATAACTTGTACCCTATCAATGAATTATTTTCTCATGGAACGCTGATTTTTTTTACAGGAAACGTTATGCAAGACTAGTCCACTAGAGAGGAAGATAAGAAACGCGGCGAAAGAGGCGTTAAAGGAAGCACAAAACGAAGGGAATTACTGCGTCTGTCGAAGACCAGTGGCCGCGGGAGCTTGCCGGAATTGTCTCATGAGTGAGATTGCAAAGAGACTTAGAAGTGCAGGATATGATTGTGCTGTTTGCAAGTCTAAGTGGAGGAGCTCACCTGATATGCCATCAGGTATGGATAAAAACTGCAACATTTCATGCTCAGTCGTTATCTTGTATGATTTGTATTTGAATACAGTCATTTTCCTGTTTGATTTGGCTATGATTCCTGATGTGCTTTATGTTTAGAATAACATGGTAATGTCGATGAGTTGTTATGATTCCTTCAATTAGCAATACTTTTTCAACGACAGTGGGTGCCCATGGATAATTATACACATGGGATAAGGATTGATAACATTAATTAACACCTAGATTTTGGATTTGAATTAAATTTATATTCTATCGTAATCGAAAGAAAAGAAGAAAAAGAAAAAAAAGAACGTACATACATAATCCAACTAAAATAGTGTGATGTATACAATCTTTTCATTATTTTACATATACAGAATACTTCCTGATGTCCTCTAATGCGTGTTGAACCCTAATCTCACGATTAAGAGAAAAATGATTTATTATTCCTGAGTTCTATTGTAATTGAAGGATACAACAAAATCAAGATGGTTGTGTGTTTTATGTATCTACAACTTGTCATAAGATGAAAGTCGAACACTTGAGTCAGTTGTCTGGATGAACGATGCGAATGGTTTTATGTATGTTATGTGTTCACTATCAATACTTGATCAAATCACTGGAGCTGGTCCTGAGAATGACATGGGAAGCGACGAACCGTGGAGTGTGTAATGTTTTGAAAGTTTGTTATCAAAGAATTCAACGATTTGGCCGTTTAACAAGCATCATACTAATTAACCTTATATATATAAATGTGCAGGTGAACACACATTTTTGGAAGTCATAGACAACAATCTAAGCTCTAACAAGAGAGTCAGAGTGATAATAGAGTTGAGTTTCAAGGCCGAATTCGAGATCAGTCGTGCAAGCGATGAATACAAACAACTAGTTGCCCGGCTCCCTGAAGCTTTTGTCTGTCGAGAAGAGAGACTTGGTTCCTTGATCAAGATCCTGTGCTCAGCGGCGAAGAAATGCATGGAGAACAACAAGATGCATATTGGCCCGTGGAGGAAGCAAGATTATATGCAAGCGAAGTGGCTCGGCCCGTGCAAGAGACTGGAACCCTCAATCCAACCTATGACCCGAGGGCTCGAAAACCAGGTAGAGCCAAAGGCGTCAAACTCGATGCTGACTGTCGCCTTGCTTGATTTGCTACCTAATATCCCGTACAAGGCAGTCGCCGTAATATAAGATATGAGATTCTGCTTATGTTGTAAGTGAAGGGTTCATATGAGCAAGGGAATGGACTTTATAGAGTGTATAGAATACCAAGAAGAAATAAAAGATGACGGCTTCGACAGTGTCGCGGATTATACATGATGACCTTCATAACCATACGATTGAAACCTGTCTTAGCTGACAGTATGAATGTCTAGGCGCGCAAATTCCATACAATCTAGGCGATCTAAAAAGCATTACTCAAATAACATTGTACAAGCACTGATCTAGAATACAACATTTGATCCATGTATATTCCTAGTTAGCATCCTCTTGCAAAGGCGGCCAAGCCGCTGATCCCTGTCTGGGACAAGTTCGAGGATGGTCTCCAGGCCAACGCTGTAAGAAGGCAGAGATCCTTCCATCCCAGCTTGAGGGAACCGTTGTCCTCTACCAACGTGTACCCATCAGAAGGAAACATACCAAGCAGCAGTGTCGCCTGAGCGGCTGCATTGCCAGTGAGAGAAATACCCCTGAAGCCAGACTGCTGCAGCTTCTCCCTCCAGCTTGGGAACTTGGTGTCACCGGTCCGTGAAGGGCCTCCCATGGCCAGGACGTTCTTGATCTCCTTGGAGAGAAGCTGCTGCTCCACCATGTGCCGCTCCTCGCTGTCTTCGCCATAACTGGCTCCTAATGAGTCGAAGAGAGCTGAGTAATAGTGGATTGCCTCGACGAATCTTCCCAGGAATGAGCCTGTTCGGCTCAGGTCCTGCTCCACCACTGTCACCACCTTCGGAGCCAGCCTGCAAAGTTGATCAAAGAATCTGGTCACATTAACGGAGGAAACAATATAGCTTTATTCATCACACCAGAAACTTCATGATTCCAATTCTCACAGTATAGAAACAAATAACACACAAATATAGCATAAGTTGGCTTCTACTAGATTCCGAGTTCTTGCAATTGAGATAAGGCACGATATACTACCCAGGATCAAAGGCTTGTTGAAGCCTGGAGGCAGATGACCACCTTGATCAATGCATCCATACATTAATGAACTGTATTACACTTGAGTGCAAGAAGGGTTAACTCGGTGATAAGCACTTCTTTCCTCGATCTTAAGTCAGAGATTCGAAATTTGAGGGCATAAGAAACCAATCTCTTTACGTAAAAATAGAGATAAAGCTGTGTACATCTGTCTGTTTTATAAGGGCATCCTACCCCCATATGCTTCACTTAACGGAATTATGTGGATATGTTACTTTATAATCGTGATCCAGATTGAACACGACAACCATGTTCTCAACCTACCGGCCGTTGCATCCCGGACTGATTGACATTCCCTTAGATCTTCCAAATGACGTCTTATTCCAGTCCTTTCAATCATTATGTTTTCTGTGTAACATTCACGACTAATGGCACACTGCATACCTTGATCTCTAATACAAGCAGATTCATCAAACAGAGTCGCCTTCAAACATATAAATATACCCTCACCGGGAACTCATGATCAAATACAAGAACTAGCGTGCAAAGATATGTTCTACTGAAGCAAACAAGAGAACTTCACTCTGCCACTCAATGTCTCCTACAAGATTTGAACTCTATGATCATCAAATATGATAACTTACACCGAAATCAAGCCTAATCTTAACCATGGAAAGTTCCCCAACATCCCACCAAGATTTGCCCATTAAACTATAGTATCTAAACAAAAGGCTTAAGCCAAAAAGCACCCAATTCTCCACTAACACAAAAAGCACAAGAATCATTTCAGATCACAATCACATTACCTTTGCAAAAGTTCAAGTGTATTTGCATCAGAACCAGTAACATCATACAAGGAATGCTGAAGCCAATGCACAGCAACAGCTTCCCCTTTCCTGACCTTCAATCTCTCAATCTCAACCTCACCAATCTTCCCTTCCACCCCAACAAATTCAAACGGCAACCCTAACTTCTCCGCGAAATCAGACAACCTCTTCCCCGTTGCCTCAAGCGCTTCATTCGTCGTTCCTAACCCCGTCAATCTCACCAACGGCGCCCCACCTGGCCTCGACGCAAGAATATGAAACAAACCAGGCCATTGTAACCCCAGCATTATATCAAGATCGATAATATGAACACATTTTTCGCCGTCAAATGCTTCCTGGATTGCCTGATTCGCCGTGAAGTGGCTGAACTTGACAAACGGGCTGATCCCGTTGAAGACCTGGAATGCCGCGGTGAGCTTCATTCTATGGCTGTGGATGGAATACGGAGCGTGGATAAATAGACATTTATTGATCAGGCGGTTGGACATTGCTTCCGAGAAATAGGCCGCAATGCGCTGGGCTGATGCCCCGAAAGGGGACGAGAGCTCGGCAATCTCTAGGAGGGTTTTGTTGGCCTCGTCGAGGTTGTCGCCGGAGATTGATTCCGCACATTGGAGGAGAAGGGTCAGGAGATGGAGTCCCTCTTCGTCTTGTTTTTGCCTCTTTGCTTCTTCCTTGCTCATCGCCCTCGTTGTCTCCGGTGGTGGTGCTGCTGCTGCTGCTGGTGTCGGTGTTGTCGCAATCTCTGCCGTTGAAACAATATCACTGGAATTGGGTTTCTCTTTGGGCTGATCTTTGTCGGCTTGAATGGGGTTTTGGGTAGGGTTTGGTGGGGTTTGGGGTGTTTGTTGGTTTCTTTGTTGCTGCTGTTGCTGTGGTGGTTGCTGCACTAGATTTGGTGGGGGGAGAAGAGATGATACATTCGAAGTCGAAGCAAAAGCATTAGATTGATGATTCTCGACGACCCAATTCAGGTTCTGCTGAACAGAATCGATCGAGGGCAACAACTGGTAGCTCAATACAGGATCAACAAAACTGTTAGTACTAATAGAATCAACAAACCTGTCAGTACTAATAGGGTAATTCGAGAACATCAATGATTGAGACGATTGAATCGGCATTCTGGGTTGATCGGAGACGACGATACCGGGCATCTTCCGACCCATGTTCGGGTCCAATAGTGACCGGAGACGATACTCTAATAAAGCAGCCAGGTTGGGATTACAAGGAAGAATGATCTCCCTCACATTGTTCACAAGCTGAGGGATAGAAGCACTGCCCGAGCTGTGAATCAACTCTTTTAGTATCCCATCAACCCACGCCGTGCTCTCATCCATCTCACACTCAAACCCAGCTTCCACGGCGGCGTTGGACACCCTTTTGGCCCCGGTTTCGGGTGGTGGGAAGAGCAGGAGCCCCGAGAAGTCACACACCGCAGGATGATGATGATGATGTGGAGTACTCGACAATGTGGGTGATTTCGTCGTCGATGATGTGTTCGTCGTCGTGATAATATTTGGTGTGGAGCAGGTGAAAAGCGGTGGGGTGTTGACATTGCTGCTGAAGTCACCGATCAATGCCGCTGATGACAATGCTGATGGGAGATGGTCCGGTAAAAGGGAGTTATCAGGGTTTTGTCGACGGTTAGGCCTTGAGGCTGGGTATGATGGCGCGTAGATGGGTGCGATCGGGTCCAGTTCTGAAGCGGTTCGCTTCCTCGCCATGGCGGGGTGATGGTTGCCGGAGAATGTGGAAGGAATTTGAGTAGAATTGGCTGTTGTGGTTGTGGTTATGGTGGTGTTGGGTCGAGTGGAATGATGCATGGCACAAGCAGCCATGGAGAACGGAACTTTTAGCTTGTGTGTTGTGTGATATGTTTTGTTTTGTGTGTAGTGTGTAGTGTGTAGTGTTTTGGGGTTGAAGTATTGGGTTTGGAAATGAGTAGTTGAAGATGTGTCATGTGTGTATTTTTTTGGGAGGTTGTGTTTTGGTGATCAAGGGATTGGATGTTTCTTCATTTGTAGTATTGTGAGAGTTGAAATTTACAAGGGCTAGATGACGTTCTGTGTTTTGTGCCTGTGTCTCTTGGATTTTTTGAGGTGATTTGAGGTGTCTAATTTGAGGTTATCGAACTCTTACGACCATTTCAATTTCAGCTGTATTGGGCAGTGGATGGAAAAAACAGATACTGGTTATATTTGTTCTTTCTCTATTTATGAATCCATTTGACTAGATGCATGCATGAACAATTACACATCCGCAAATAAGCCATTCACTTGTACTGATATGTATAGGACATTGTTGAAAATAGTTAATCCACATTGGCTAGGATAAATGTAGTATAAAAGATTACTCTGCTAAGCACTATCATCTTTGCTCTATAAAAATTATAATATTTTTTTTATGTGGATATTTTATAAAATTTATAACTTTTTTTAATTTGGAAAGAAATAACGTCAAATCGATTACAGTATATTTATTATCTCTTCTCACAGTTGTTATAGTAAATCTATCTTTAATCTTAATCAATGTAAATTTAACAAACACATAAATTTTTGATTTGGATCAAAATATTATAATTTTCATGAAACGAATGGAGTATTATTAATTGATTTTAAATAATAATCAAATTGTTTTATGTGATATTAAAATCTCATAGATCCAATGATTTAACGCTACGTATCATTCAAATATATGGTATCAAACTTATGCACCATCATTTCGATGAAGATGACCTTGTTTAACCAAAAATGGTTCTCCACAGTATCACAATTCACTGCCAAAAAATGTGCGAGGATTTGATCGGAGTGGATTCACGTGGAGGATGATAGAGTGGATGATGGGGAGCAGAAAGGGGATGATCACGGGAGAGATAAAAAAGCATCTTTTTTTCAGCTTTTTGGGGTCATTGGGGTCCTAGTTTTGACTTTTTTACGGCTGTGAATACCCGTTTTCCACCTTGTTGGTCGTGTGAAAGATAGGGGAAACTGGAAAACATATGCCCCATGGATCGACATTGGCCATCGCATGATAAAACCTACTATTTCAAGGGGGAACCCAATTAAGTATACTGGACTGGGTCTAAGCAGCATATCTAGGTGAATTGAATCCATATGTGATTCATAATTAATGTTACTTATGAATTGTTTATCCATAAGCTATTTTTCTCTTTTTAACATCGTTGATGTGATAAGCACAAACTCACATATTTGAACCCGAGAAGTGCCTCAGGAACATCGAGAATATATAGAAGCATAGTTGGATTCTATCCGTTACTCCTGTGTCATACATCATTGTCACGAATAATGAACAGTCCATTGATATTCAATGTACGTCCCTTTGTTAGTTGGCGACATCTGAATTAAACATAAGCATCTATTCTGTACAAGGTAAAGGAAACTGAACAGAAGAGTCAAACAAGTGCTTCAGATTTGAATAATGATGACGATATGCAAATACTAGCAAGAGGATATCAAACAGCGTGGTGGGGTTTTGTGCTTGTGCGAAAAAGATGGAGAGTGAAAGCAAAATGTCAAACACTACTACGTTTGCATGTTTTGGGAAACTTGACACTGACATTTTTTCTTGATGCATTAAATCAATTCTGTATTCTGCTTTTTGGTTTGCCTTTCCAAAGCTGTCATCTGTACTGCTCACTTTCCCCCGTGACTCCGGTGACTTCATGGATATCTTTTTCCCACGGGTTTTAAACTTATAAAAATGATTCACAGCAAATATTGATTATAAAAAATTAATTAATTAATATTTATAAATTGTTAATTAAAAAAATAGACGATTTAATTAAAATCAGAATCTCATCTTTCCGTTGAAAAAAACAACGAAAATAATTATTATATTCGTTAATCCTTATAACGGATGAGTATGAAAAAATCTCACCCTTTCGTTATAAAAATTAACGGATGTAATAATTAATTTCACTGTTTTTTCAACGGAAGGGTGAAATATTCACTAATGTTTATAGCGAAATAGTGAGATTTTGATTTTAATCAACCCATTTATTTTTCAGATAAACGGTCATAAATGTTGGTTAGTTAGTCTCTCACAGCCAACGTTAACTGTGGATCATCGTCCTTTAAATTTAATCGCTTATAGATGAACAAAAATTATGCTATGAGTCTGAATCTTAATGATATTAAAAAAATTATTTTCTTGATTTAAAATAAAAATTTATAATAAAATCTATCAATAATATTTTATAATAATTTTATAAAAAAATTATGTATAATTATCACCGACCTAACTTTGACGTCGGTTATGGAACATTGAGAATACTTATTTCCTCGAGAAAACATATCTCGTGGTCCGTAACTGACAACACGTATCGAAGAGAGACGTCTAGTCAAGATGAACAGTACTAGTTGGTGTTGATGATAGACGTACGAAGAAGTGTGTATGTGTTTGTGCTCTGTGATCTATAGTCATGGGCTCATCGGTCTACATCACGATCCTGTTCCCGATACAGATCATCATCATCCACTCCATTCTTTGCAAGGAGTATTTGACATTTTCTCCCTGATAGCTATTTGTCATGTTAGAGTTTCGTTATCCTGCGACAAGTTATTCATTTTTTTCGTTTGAATTCAGTTTATTCGTCATTCAAAAAATGATATTTGAAAACACACAAAAATTTGGATTTAGAAATAAACTTATATTGAGAACATTTGAGAGCTTACAAGAATGTGGAATGAGTTAGGGATGGTTTGATAAATAAGCCTTGCACCCCTTTGTATACACCTTCATGGAGAGTTCTACAGTTGACATTTAGACTCTTCCATATCATTCTCCTATGTATAAGAATTTTCTAGAAAACTCTATCCAACTTCTAGAGCATTCCGGAAAATCCTAGAGTTCTCAAAAAAACTCTAAAAAAATATACAATTGTGTAAAAAAATATAAAGAATTCTATACAATTCTTCAAATCGAACATTTCAAATTAATCCGTCCGTGACACAGAACTAGCTTCCCTCTCTGACTCCCTCTTTGCATATTGGCCCCTAGCTCCTGGCCGAGAGGGCACGGGCCGAAAGCCGACGCTGCTAAGTTTGTTGAAAAGCCCGTTAGGCCTTATTGGACTTTATCTTGAGATGGCATTGGGCCGCCCAATTGCCAGTCCTTTCCAGTGGCCATGTTGGTAATTAGAATGATTACTAGTCGGCGAAGATCATTTGGATTTATGACCAGCCGAATCAAAACTTGTGCAATCCCTTCCAAACCACTTACTCGACGTTTATCTTGTCGTCGTAAATTTCGTTTTCTTAACAATAACAATCCCTTTTTAACAGCGTCAATTAGATGAGTTGAAAACCATGTCATTAGGTAAACACTTTCTCTTCTTACTAGACTATTCTTTTAGGATTGGTTTCTTCGCTTGAGATATTGACTTAGCATCTCTTACATATGTGTTGATTTGGAAAAGTAGTACCTTAATCATTAGAGTGCCGTGATAAATCAATGATTAATATTAATAGTTTTTGATGACCATAAAAATAATAATCATAATTATGTTATTATTATTGTAAAGATGTGTTCTAGATAATGAATGAGGAGATTTTAAGAGATAATCATTAGAATAAAAACTTTAACATAAGATAACCTTATTTCCATATATAAGATATACTTCCAATAATCTTTTTAGTAAAGATCCCCTAAAGATATGATAATTGTATACCTTGTAAGAACTATAAATATAGGGGATGTAAGACATAGACCCGCTTACTTAACAATCCCATAACATAAGATTCCATACATAATACAAGTTGTTGGTTTTTCCTCAAGGTTTTGATCATCGTCAGACGATCCCGTCATCACATTCATTATGTATATTGTCAATCCACGACCGTACGATCTTCTGACTGTTTTGATAATAACAGTTTCGAAACAAATGCAAGGAATCGACTGTGTTTAACATATCTAACCCTATACTTGTTTTCATTGGGAAAAAACGATTTGTGTTAAAATTAAATCAAAATAATACATAATGAAAGGTTAAGATTAAATTATCTATGTTATAACCTCGCCCATTAATTTTTGTGTTCAAATCTCAGCCATAAATTTTTAATTACACACATTTAACATGACACAAGTCCTCATTTTCCGTTTTTAGTACAAACACACACGGGATGTCTTTGTTTTGAGTGTTAGATAGATGGGATAGGATTATTTTTATTTTATTTTTTGTATAATATCTCATGTCCGTTTGGGTTTTAAAATGTAAGAATGAGGGATTGACTATCTCATTTAACTTAATCCCACATACGGGACTAATTAGTGAGGAAGGAGATGAGATAATTTGTGCTGAGATTATTAATCACATAGGGGTAATGGACTAATGTGTTCCTATTTGTGATAATATATCATATCTTTGTTTGATGTGTTTAAACATTGAAATGAATTATATAATTCTTTTTTAAGTTTTTTTTATCAAGATTCTATTTTAATTTATTAATCATATTACGAATAAAAAATAATCGGAAAACTAAATCCATTTTCCCACCCCTTCAATTTCACCGTTCGAATCCAAAATCTGCTATTTTATTGACCTTTTTTTTTTTTGCTTTCTTTTTGGGCCAAATTTTGAAAAATTTGCCACCGTGCCCATCTGGGTCGTTGTCGTCTGTAGAACTCTAAACGCAAATTTTGTGGCTATCGGGTCATTTCTTGAGTGGGCACTCATTGTCATTGATTTCCTACTATTCAGTATGTTTCTTGTTTAATTTTGATGTAGTATTCAAGATTTTATTAATAAAAATTTATTTTATTTTTGTTAAGTGATTTAAGTTTCGTTATCGATTTTTTGTTTTTATTATTGATTTTTACGATTTTAAACAATAATATAAAATAATCCTTTAAAAAAATAAAATGACGTTTCAAAAGGGATCTTGGATATTATACTCATATGAAATATGGAACAGAAACAGAATTTTTATTTTTTTTCATCCGTTTAAACAATAAGAGTCAATACCAAACTTTTCTGTTTTATTATTCAGTGAAACGAAAATAGAAAACTCAAACAACATTGATGCCAAGCCCAGGTTCAGTTTGATAACAATTTCCCCAGGTTTTCTATTTTCATGTTTATTGATTGAATTTTTGTTTTTCAAATTGATGAAATAATAAGAGAAAACGGAAAATTTGTAAAAATGATTTTCAATTTTAGTTTTGTGTTTCATTCAAATTTACAATATTCAAATTTCACTACTTAAAATCATTTTATTTTGTAAAGATATTTTTGTTTAGATTTTGGATTTCACTGTTTTGATCAGCGTTTCTAAACAAGGCTAGGGGCATTCATATCCAAAGCATTCCTAGTAACACTAGTTCATACATAGACACGTACAATCAAGGGTATCAGTTTTCGTACTAGTTGCAATGAATTTAGTCTACTTTGTTTCCAATCCAAATGTTTTCTTAGATACAGATTTCCTCCAATTGCTTGGGAGAATCTCATTGGTATTTTGCAGGTTATAGCTGATGGTTCCATTGACTTCTGAGTTCAAGAGGATGGACCTCGACTTGAAAAAGATGGCTGTAGTTGAAGGGCTATCAGTATCTGATAGTATCTGTCTATTGGCAGCTGTGGATTTGATACCTTATAGCGTTAGGTTGTGATTTTGTACAGACACGGAGTTTTCGTTATTGATGATTATGATCATTGGATTTTGTTGAATGGTGTTGTTCTTGTTCATCACATATCGGTTTTTCTCAAACTTTGTTTCGTTTGATCACATAAATTGATGTGCTGATGTCTGTCATAAACTTTGGTGTAAGTTTAAGTTCTCTGTAAATTTTGGTATAGATGGAGGAGGGGAGCTCTTGGATTAGGAGAACGAAGTTCTCTCCCACTGTATATCTGAGATGTGATTCTGTTCCATCTCCTAGGGTTGTATCGCCTGGTGTTGAATCGGCTGATCTTGGTTCGGCTGGTATTGCATCGCCAGTCAATCCTTATTTGGCTGTCTCATCACCTGGTGTTGCTTCACCTGGCATTGTGTCGCCTGCTGTTTCATCTCCTGGTGTTGCATTGCCTACGGTGGCATCTCCTGCTGTTGCGTCCATTTCTGTTTCATCGCCTGGTGTTCAATCTCCTGGTGTTGCATCACCCAAGTACCCTTGGTGGATTAATAGAGAGTCATCTTGGACTCCAAGGCCTAGACGGAGATCAATTGATTTATCCAAATCCTCTGGAGTTAATGATGGAATTGTTGATCAGAATGTGCTGACAAATAAGCCAAGGTCTATTTCGCCTACTCCTGACTTGAAAGTATCCAACACGTTCAAGGAATCACCAGTCAGTCCTTATCTGGCTGTCTTATCATGTGCCGTTGCTTCACCTGGCGTTGCGTCGCCTGCTGTTTCATCGCTTGATGTTGCGTCGCTTGTCGCATCTCCTGCTGTTGCATCGCCTGCAGTCACATCTTCTACTGTTGCATCTCCTGCCGTTGCATCCATTTCTGTTTCACCGCCTGGTGTTCCATCTCCTGGTGTTGCATCAGCCAAGCTCCCTTGGTGGATCGAAAAAGAATCGTCTTTGACTCCGAGGCATAGGCGGAAATCAATTGATTTATCTAAATCCTCTCGAGCTGATGCCGAACTTGTTCATCAGAATACGTTGACGAATAAGCCAAGGTCTGTTTCCCCTAATCCTGACTTGAAAGTATCTGACACGTTTAGGGAAGCACTTTCAGAGCTGAGAAGGTATGCATCACCTATCGCACGAAGAAGTGAATCTGAGAAAGGATTCATTGGGAAGTTGTTCAACAGAGACGGTCAAGAAGTAAAGGGACCCTACTGCAAGTACTCTCCAGATGCTAGTCCTCGTGGCCCTTCTTGCAAGTATTCGCCGGAAGCTAGCCCTCGTGGACCTCTGCGCACACCGAGAGGATATGATAAACGATCCCTGAAGGAGTTGCCTTGGCTGAAGATCTTTGATCGTAATGTAGGGAAGGTTACAGCTGTTGACCAGATCGATGAGCATATGGCTGATATCTCTCACTTGCTTCTTGGACAGAGATTTGCCTATGGCGCACATAGTAGGATCCATCATGGTATATATAAGGATGAGGCTGTGGCCGTGAAGCTAATCACGATACCAGATGATGATGAAGATGGATCTTTGGAGACTTTATTGAAGAAGCAGTTCAAAAGAGAAGTTAACTGCTTATCACGCCTGCATCATCCTAATGTAATGAAGGTAAACTCGCATATGGATATCCTGTTGCTTATTTTTTTAGCCATGCCTGTAATGGTCTGCTATAGTAAGTGCCGTAAGCTGGTGGGCATCTCCTGTTTATTCCAAGGAGAGTATTTTAGCCACAAAGATTTATCGAATATTAGTTGATGTGCCGGTTTTATGCGTTACATCATGTTCTATACTTCTATGTGATGCATTGAATCGTGTTATTGTGCCTTGTTTGTGTTCCAGTTGGTTGCAGCGTGGAAAAAGCCTCCTGTTTACTGCATCATCACGGAGTACTTGTCGGAAGGATCATTGAGGGCATACTTACACAAACTCGAGAACAAGATTCTCCCTCTAGAAAAAACAATCGAGTTCTCCCTCGAAATTGCTCGAGGCATGGAGTTTGTACACTCCAAGGGTATAATTCATCGGGACCTTAAGCCCGAGAATATCCTCATTGATCAAGACTTCCATATGAAGATCGCTGATTTTGGTACGGCTTGTGAGGAAGCACATGTTGACTTCTTTTCGGATGATCCGGGAACATACCGTTGGATGGCACCCGAGATGATTAAACGTAAGCCTTATGGAAGAAAGGTTGATGTTTATAGCTTCGGACTCATATTATGGGAAATGGTCGCGGGTAGAATTCCTTATGATGATATGATTCCTGTGCAAGCCGCCTTTGCTGTGGTAAATAAGGTGTGTTTCTGGCTACATTTTCCACAGCCTTTAGAACTCTATGCAAGATCATTTTTGTACTGACTTGTTATTTCCAAGAAAAAGGCATTTGTCGCAACCTTTAGCATACGAATTGAGCCGTCGTGACATCAGGAAACTGGCAAGGTATATACCCTTTGTCGCGTATGTTGTGTAATGAATGCAATTCTGACTTGCATTTGCAGGATATAAGACCTGAGTTCTCTGAAAAATTTCCACCTGCTATACGAGCCTTAGTAGAGCATTGCTGGTCTTCGGATCCCCAAAAAAGGCCCGAGTTCTCCCAGATTCTTGACGTCTTGGAACAGTTTGAATCCTCGCTTGCCCATGATGGCGCCTTGCCGCCAGTGTTGGACTTAACTTGGCTAGATGACCATCGCAAGGGCCGGCATCACAGGGTTCACAAGCAAAGTCCGCTAAAGAATTCTGCAACAATGCCTTGATTCAGTTCAGTGTTCGCCGAACGACACAACTTATGTAACTTGTATTCTGTAAATAATTAGACTTCTCTTTTCCTGTGTCTTCAGCATACGGTAATGCACACAAGCATCGCCCGTGATGTCGGTCTTTGACCAAGTTGTAATATGAGCTGCTAATGATATTAGTAGCTGTTTAATTTCTTTGTTCATCGGGCGCATTCATGTTGCATATCTAATAATGAACGAAGAAAAGGGGCTGGGGCCAAATAAGCTGTAGCTCGGTTCAGATCTTTGTTTAAAATTATTTATTTTTAAATTTAAAATTTTATAAAATAATAGTTATGTTTAAAATTTACTGCAAGTTATCGTCTGTTTGGTTGATTTAAAATTCATTGTTTTAAAATTTTTAAATTTAAAATTTTATAAAATGATAGTTATGTTTAAAATTTACTACAAGTTATCGTTTGTTTGGTCGATTTAAAAACACATATCCCTGTGATAGATCTGTTCACTTAAAATAGATCGTCAAATTATAAAATATTTCAATACTTCATTATCCTACCAGACACAAAGTATAAAAGTGGATTGGAATCATAGGCTGTTCAAACTGGACAACAAGATCATAACCATACAAAAACAAAAGAAGAAAAGAAAAAACATACCTGCAAAAAAAAATTATAATGTTTTTCACCGTCGAATGATGTGTTGTCCAAGTACTCAATAACCCACAATCCAAATCCTAAAAGGAAATATGAGGATTTCAAAACTTCACAAATCCACAAAATGACTAATTTTTTTTTTAAATAAATTTTAAAATTTCAAAAATAATTAATTTAAAAAAAAAAAGTTTATAAGTGGAGCTGCAGTCAGTTTGCTGACAGCCCCTTTTTGCCATCCCAAAAAAGTTGCCCTCTGGTATGTTCTCCATATCCCTACTCCATATTATATCACCAATTGGCCCAACACCAAAACGGACTCTAGCCCAATATCACAGACCCTATAAAACCTCAAAATCAAATTAGGGTTTTCTCACCATCAACCTTCATCCTCCTCCTCCTCCTCCGCCGCCGCCGCCGCCGCTACCACCACCAACACCATCGCCACCGATCACCATGGTATTCGAGGTCGCCACCGTGCCCTTCAACCCGGACGGCTGGGGCCCACCGGACCCCACCAATCCCCCCAACATCCCCTTCGCCCCCTTCTCCCGCTCCGACAAGCTCGGCCGCATCGCCGACTGGACTCGCAACCTCAACAC